>QGMI01000444.1:0-30561 GCA_007821535.1 Lachnellula occidentalis
GAGGAGGATAGGGAGGAATGGATGCCAGGGTTTGGAAGTTTGTGAGGATTACGAGTAGATGGACGGGTCAGGAATGTGCATTAGAGGTGTTTAAGGCGTATATGCGAATTGCATACAGAAGCAATATTGATCTTATGGATGCATCTATCTAACGCGTGTAGCGTGTGACCTGCACGCGATATGGACTTGTATAATCCAGACTCCAGTTCTATCATCACTTCTTTGTTCTAGAGTCTAACCCATCCGGTCCTTGACCCCAAGGCCCAGCCTTCTTTCCCCATCTCATCATTCCCCAAGCATGAGTCCACCCAATCTTAGTTGGCGGATCCCGCACTTCACGAAAAGGTCCATTCGGTCTGCTTGCCATCTCCTCTAATTCCTTGCCCTGCAAACCCGCTGGCATATCAAGTTCAATCGAGTCCCCGATCTTCACATCACTGCCAGTCGTCAAGACCCCGGGGATGCTCACGTCTGCTTGAGAAGAACGTTCCCATCTTCTCACCTCAAGCGGCAAAGGATTCCACCAGTTCGGCTCAGATCTCGTATGCCATCTCGCTCCACACATTTCCCATAACCGTGATCTCGCACGTTTATACGCAAAACGTTCATCTTCTCCGGTGAAAGAGCTGGTCATTCCAAAGTCAACTTGTCGTCCAATCTCATTCCCTTTACCAGGAAGTGGGCCGAAGTCCGAGTCTTCATCAGGGTCGTAGCCTGCTTTAGGTTCTTCGGTGTACGCTGAGATGTTTGGCCGGAACGGGGACGTTTGGTCTCTACCCAACGAATTAATATGATACAACGAATCGTTCTAGGTAGCCGAAGAGCTTGGGAGCTGTCTTGATAGCCAGGATCCAATACACTGCGGAACACATTTGTCTGGCTCCTGACACAGCTCTCGCTCTCGGCTCCGGGGCTCATGCAGAAAATGTAGCTTTTTGTATGGGAATTTGACTTACTGATAGACTTCAGACAATGTTTCGGGGTAGACGGCATCACCGCCGTCGATCTCATCTTGCTGGCTCTTTCCATCTTGCGTTGTGGTAGCTTCGGGGAAGAAAAGATCATCGGGTCCGGCTTCTGCGTGGATTATAAGCTTGCAGCGTGCTTCGTACAAAGCGTCTAAAAGTGTGATCATTCGCCTTGCTTCGTTCTTTTGTGAAAGATGAAGAACTGGCACGTTATCCAGGATCAAGGTATGAAACGTTGACGCCAAGGTGATGTAGTCTGCTGGTCCTAAGGTACTGGCACAAAGTTCGGCGAATGTCCAATATGTAACTCCTGCACAGTAACGTGGTACTGGCACCTTTCGCCCATAGACAAAAATGGTTGTAGACTGCCATTCAGGTATCGTGTCTTGCATATCCAATGGCAATGCTGCTTTGACTGTTTCGTCCCATGTTTCCTTAGTGCCTGAGAGCAGAATATATTCCTTGGGCTTTGTGGCCTTTTCGGCCGTTGACTCATCTTTCGACGAATCTCTTTGAAGATCAAAGATTCCAGATGAAGCCCCTCTCTTTCCAGAGACATCTTCAATTATCTCCTCTCGCATCGCCTCGATGACTTCTGAAGTTTCGGCATCTTCTACCTCTCTCCGTCGCCAATCCTTTTCTGCTCTCATATCCCAAATCTCACATCTAGCTTTCAGAACCTCCACAAATGCAGCGTACTCGTTATTTGCTGGAAACATGCTTGGCTGTCTTCCACCACTCAAGCCCAACATATTCCTCATAAGCCCTCCTTTGGCCGGCGTTGTGAAATCCATACCGCTAGCTTTAGAGAGCTCATCAGGCATTCGATTCGATGATGCAATGAGAACACCACCCAGCTGAAAAAATACGGTGAAGAGGTTGCTCACAATCTTACTCGCAGCTCGATCCGGCAACTGAAACTCATCCAAGAAGAGAATTGGGGATTTTTCTATCATGTCTTTCGCCAACCATAATAAAGAATGCTCCGAGTCCAGATTTGCACTTTCTAAACGACGTTGCTCTAGACGTGCCAGGGTTTCCAACATGAAAGTATTGAAATGCCACCTCCTTTTCTTGCTATTCGGTAGACATTCGGCGAGCAAGTCTACCATCATACTTTTGCCAGTACCGACCTCTCCGTGAAGCAGCAGACCCCTTGGGGAGTCGATGTTCATAGCCTCCTCATGATTGGTGAGCACTCGCGTCAAAGCAAGTGTATCGCGTCGCTCTTTCTGGGAGAATAGATGTGCAAATAACGGATTTCGTCTCAATGGATGACCAGGAACCGCTACGGAACGGCCATCGTCCCTTTTTGGAGGTTTGTCGACAAGTCGACCAAGAGCTTTCAGACGATTTC
Source organism: Lachnellula occidentalis (assembly GCA_007821535.1). NCBI lineage: Eukaryota > Fungi > Ascomycota > Leotiomycetes > Helotiales > Lachnaceae > Lachnellula > Lachnellula occidentalis. The sequence goes on from QGMI01000444.1 coordinate 2,326, forward strand.
CATATTCAGTCTTGGGAGTATAATCTTTCAGAGAATAATAGAGATTCTGAAGTTGCAGCGCAAGTCGATACTGAGATCCATCAGGATCTATGGTCTTTTTTTGAAGGAGACTACGATATAGAATTAAGGGATTGGTGATGGCGAGAGCAGTGGTTGAGGATGCTATTGTCGCCGACATTGGGATGTCTTCATCGTTGAGTATCTACTCAATAGAGACAAGAATGTAGACGTCACAGATTTAGCTCCGGAATCCACCAAAAGTTTATATAGGTGTTGTGTCACTTGACCGTGGCTATGTCACTTAAGTTTTGACCCTTTCAATAATGCAGTCAGTCGCAGTGCACCAGATGATGTGTATGGATGAAGAGAAGTACGAGTCGCTCGAGAACGCTGTAGCAGGGAATTGCATCATTGTTAGGAAAGGCACCCTCAGCTCCTCTCCTACAGTACAGTGTTTTACGGCTGTCTCCACAAAACGTCGTTGCTACAAAAATAAGCCCCCACGGTGGATAGGAAAGAGTGACACCAATTTGAAATGTGCCAGGCGGCGTGGGACATGTACCTCCGTAAAAGTAATCATAGGCGTTGGTCTTCGTAGAATCCAGAACATGCGAGGTGGTGACAGTGACTTGTCTTGTACCTAGGTGTGTAGAATATTCACTTCGTGTGCTGTACGTTGGGGGCCACAGCGGATTGACCGCCCAGCGAAGTTTTAGCGCGTAAATTCTGCCTCCCCGGGTCAACTTGCGTGTGAGTACTTGTAAACAACCTCGAAATAGTTGCAGCTTCAACCACTTTCCGAGTCTCAACATCGCATTCAAGTCTAGATCATGCGATTTCGAGGCAGCTAGCACGATATCTTCTCTACAAAAAGATAGCCCCATTTCTCCCCTTCGAGCGACCATCAAGATGTTCTCGTCCGCGACAACCAATACACCTGCGGCCTCGATCCGGACCAGCAGAAGAAGACAGCGACCTCTCTCGAACGAGGGTTCCATATCTCAGCCTCCGACTAAGAGACAGAGGAGTACTCTCAACAAAGAGACATTTGTGCCGCTCGATGCTCGCCAACATGAAATGACGGAGACGAAGACCAAGCCAGTAGCAGCACTTGTGAAGCAAGAGACTAGAGAGATCTCCGGTCCGCCAAAGCAAATCGCTGTGAGAGGGAAGAAAACTAGGTCGGGGGAGCGTAACAACAAAGGAGATGGGAGTACAGTTCTGGTGAGTTGAATGCTTGGTCCCAGAGGTAGCATCCATAGCTGACGTTACTTCTGCCCATAGACGGCGAACAATACCTACACTGTCAGCAGGATTATTTCGGGCCCCGAGAAACTTCTTCTTGCAAATACCGCGAGTTAGTAGATTCCCTCTGTCTGGGCTTCCAAATCTAACATACACTTCCCTAGGTCGGGAGCATGGATCAATTCACTCTGACAGCGGTTATGCACTAATACTCTCCCATACTCATGCCACCGTTTGGCCTTACTCTAAACCTCCGACCGAATTTCCTCCCTATGTCTTTGATATACCTCATCCCTCAAAACATGTTTCCGATCCCCTCCCTCTTGGTTGTCTCGTGTCGCCCTCTACATCCTCCTCAGAACCTGGACTTGTTGTGGTCATTCCCACAAGCGGCAAGATTACATACTGGGAATCAGTTGATAGCGCAGCTACCATGGGACTCAGGTTGCGACAAAATAATATCGAATTGTCTATCCCAGGAATGCATTCGGGGGAAACAGTCATTCAGATCCTCAATGCGGAGACCGCTGGCTTTGTTTTGGCTTTCAGCACTGGGAGAATTGCATATATGAACGTTAGAGACGGCCAGGGTCGACCTACAATATCTGTGCAATTCCTTCGCGGAAGCTCTGGATCCACTGGTGGGGGCATTTTCGGCAGCCTGAGGAATGTTTTATCAACTTCCGCATATCGCGGGGACATTGCAGCTGTAAGAGCAGACCTACCCCGGAAAGTGGGCGAACGACAAGTGGTGGTGGCAACTGCAAAAGGCAAGATTCAGTCATGGGACATACAACGAGGTGGACATAGTTCTCTCAATGCCGAAGCCGATGGGCGGGAGACGATCGTTCAAACCATAAAGCAGGCGTATTCGGCATTCAGCGATCTCCTCATCGAAACATTTGAGCTTCTCGACTTCGCGTTTACGACGCTGCCGACACAACCGTCATATTCTCAAGCAAGTGATGGTATTCCGCTGTTACTCTTGACGTCCCTCACTGATCGAGATATTTCCCATTATTTCCTTGTCAGTGTTGCACTGCTACAAAGTGGACTCGCAATCAGTAAGATCCGTCCTATCAAATCCTATACGATGCCTGTAAACCGAGATGCGATATCCAAGACACGACTTTACCTGCCAAATCCTGCTCATGTCGCCTATGTCGTCTTCGACCGAGCCGTAGCTGTCATCACGATGGGAGCACAATTGGAAGAAGCACAATACGGCTCCCCTCATTCACAACTTATGACAGAAAGCCATCTGTCACCCCAAACGTTTGAGGACGTTGTGTTTTTCCGGGACGACGCGGGCATTGAAGTCGTCGGATCTGGAATGGAAGAACCTCATGGGCTTTCTCCACATGCAATGGGAATCTTCAAGCCACAGGGCCACAAACCCAGATTTCCTGCAGCAGTACTTCTCGTTCGAGGTAAAGGTGGAGGCATAGTCCGAGTAGCAGCACCCGATTACTGTTCCCGCACTTCTGCCTACACCCAGCAAGTGACTGCCAAGAGCAAACTTGAACAGGCCGTTTACTTTGGAAGTGTCAAGGAAAACCCAATCAGTTTTTCTGTACGGCCGGAGCTACCATTCCCTGCCAGCGAACTTAGTGAGGCGGCATTGAATTTGAGCGAGGACATCTTGTGTTCGCGGAATCCACATATCCTTTCTGTGCAACCAAACTTTGCAGACAGTCTTAAACAGCGGTCAGTGGCTCTGCATGACCTCGCGCAATATTTGAGATCCAGTGGTGTAGAGTTAGATCGAGCTACACGATGGAAACTACTATGTGATGCCGAAAAAATGGCAGCAGCTACGACTGTTTGGAACTTACACGATGCTTGTGTCTCTGCGAAGCCGAAAGGCGAAAAACGCAGTTTGATCACAGATATCGTGGAGAGCATTCACGAGGACTACAAAACTGAACCTGTGACGGAAGAAGGCGAGCTGGATCGTGTCAGAAAGTGGTTTACTTGTGATGTCTCGAAATTTCAGATTGCGGTTCCTTGGGCGTGGCAAGTCATGAAGCATACATACCAAGATGGCCACAAGGACCATGCATTTGTCGTGGAGATGCTCAGCGACGCAAATGACGTTGTCATGGGAGTATTACAGACTGCTTTCGCGTTTCGAACAGCTAATGCCAAGCTGTATGGTCTTCAGGCCGAGCCTTTAGAACATGGAGTTCTCGTCGCTGATTACGAAGGACTTCCCGAATTTTGGACCTCGACAAATCTCATCGAGGACGCTGTCCGGAAGCAATTAGAGCTTGCGCACGGCCTCGTGAAGGAGTATTGGAATAAACCCCAAAAGCAAGGTCAACCCAGCGTTGCCGTGGTCAACAAGTTGAGAGATGAATATCCAACCCTCGTTGATGTGGGAATCCGGTCAAGCAATGAGCGAGTACGTTATTGCTTGTCTCGCGCCCAAGATTCTCCGCAATTCCAGATCGAGGCGGACAAGCTCCGCTCAATACAGGAAGAAGCTCAAGATATACAAATCACTTCTTTGCAGGATGACATGGCATTGTCCGATAAGGCTATGGCGTTGGCGGAAAAGTTTGAGATTCTCAAAACCCTTGCACGGGTCACTTTCGTCGAACTGAAACAAACGAAGCCACAAACGAAGGCAAATGCCAAGGAGGTGAGACAGAAGATTGCACACTATTTCGACAAGTTTGGAAAAAAATGGGCTACAGCTTTCTACGAATTGCAGATAGACATCAGTTCCATGCCCACCCTTCTTGATGATTTTGAAGAACAACAGGAATACTTGACTTCATTCTTACGCGCAAAACCTCAGTATGCTAAAGTGGCGTGGATACACGAAATTGATCGTGAGAACAATTTTGATCAAGCCGCACAAGCTCTTCTCGACGTTGGCCTTATGCGAGAGCAGAACGTTTGGAGCAAGAAGATCGAGTTGAGTATCGGGAAGCTGGCTCGATTAGCTGGTAGAAGTTACAGTCAAGAAAACGGCATATTGATTCCGGATGGAGGCAGGACTGAACTCGCTAAAGCACAGGACCAACTTGGCCTGATCAAGATTCAAGACACGATCTACGACTACATCCTACCTTCGATTGGCGCAGCAATTGACGAGAATGCGGAACTTCAGCTAGCGCTCGAAGCACATCGCTTCAGAGATTTGAAGCACCAGCCGACATTTTCCAAGACCTTGGAACAACAAATGGCTAATCTCATCAAACACACAGCCATGGATGCTCTCTCTTTGGTGGACCTTCTTACCCTGATGGGCGATAATACTTCAGCGGATCAGAATCCATTCACCGACCAGCAGTTCTATCTGGCATTGCAAGCCACTCGACATGGAATTTCGGACAAAGAGGAGCGGACCATGACGCAAGGCGTGATCTGGCGAAGATGTATGTTGAGAGATCCTTGGTCTGTGATCAACAATACAGATATGAAGGACGACGAGCAGGTTTCTGAACAGTCGAGAAGTACAAATCTGTACCGGACATTCAGGGCCTGTCTGAAAGATCGTGAGTTAGAGAATTACTAGATATTGGTTCCCTGATGCTAACTTTGATAGGTCTCTTCGAGAGCAACTCTTCTGTGTTGCCAATGAGCCCAAAAAACATTGAAGGTGTTTGTACCCGAACACTAGATTCTCGTTTCCGTGGTGCGGACGAAAGTAGGAGGGATCAAGCCATAAGGGACTACCTGATCGAAGATGATCAATTCCATGAGCACATTACGAAACACCGATTGGTTCATTGGTACTCGAGTATTCTAGAGCAAGCAAAACAGGACTACGCTAGAGAGATTGCGGGGGAGACGGAGGATGGGAAGAATATGAATGATGCGAGATATGATTTGGAGGAACTCGAGGAGACCATTGCACGAAACGAAAGGGGCAAAAGCGAGGGTGTATTCCGGGCAAAGCACCCGTATAAACCAAAGGCGAGGGCTAGTGGGGGTGCGGGAGGCTTCCGAAGCTCAATCAAACAATTTTGATTGAGCTTTGGTAGCTATGCAAAGTTCTGGTTACGACAAGGGTGGATTGATTGTACATTTATGAATCCCAAAAGTCTTTTGAATCTCAGCGGCGCGAATTGGGAGGGAGGATGGGTATGGTGTGAAGCGTATTCTTGTATGTAAATTAGCACTCGACACATTTCAGTGTGGTGAAAATGGACTTGGTTGGAGTATGAACAGATCACATGCTTTCCATTGCTCTGAAATTGGACATGAAAGGAAGCCGGAGAAACTACTGATACAATAGACGCAGTCCAGGGATCTTTAGAAGTTTAGATGACGAGGTCCAGGGGGGTGAAGGACGTGGGATGAATCTATGATAGATTCGGCTCTGATCTCCGGAAGCTTATCTAGAAGACTAGGGTCCTTCACCAGGGGGAGCTTTACGAGCTGGAGATGTGCTTTTCTGATTCTCGGTGTAAAGTTACACTAAACTACCGCTGCGTTCTCCTATGAAAAGTACGAGTACAAAGGTTGGGGTTGAGAAAAAGGAAAGCAAACAAGACAGCCGTGGTTTACCGGCAACGATGAAGGAAGGACACAGCGCTTGCCTGGTTTCCAACTTCCTACCGAGAGTAGTAGTGTGGAGAAGTTCGAGATGCAACAGCCGCCCGCCAATCAATTGCAGTGAATAATGCCAAGCTTTGGCGCGGCCATAGCTATTTCTGTCTCGTCCTGAGTACTGTAGGCAGCCCCTGGATGGAGGGAAAGGGCGTGACTTTGTAGAATACAGCGTAGGGCAACATATTCTCTGCTGCCTCTGGATAGGTGAGGTAGTTTGGTGTTAATACGTGAGAATGGAATATCCTCGCCGCCAGTTGGATAGACACGGCCCTCCCTCGTGACCCCTTTTAACTTTAATGATGGATTGCTAGTAGCCACTGTTCCCCTGGCTGCTTCATGCCAGATCAGGTCAGGTCCATACACAAGGAGTCCACTCACTCGGCTGACATTAAGCTTCGTAAGGCAGCAAGGCAGAGAGCAGAGAGACATATAGGTACCTAGGTACCTTTTAGGTAAGGTGACCGGGATCGTTGGTCGCTCCTCCCTTTTACTTCGGTAGTAGTAAGTAATTTTGTTTTACTGCCTACCGGTCGCGTACAGTTATTATTTGCTCTTCCCTTCTCTGCTTTGCTCTGCTCTGTTCTGCGACTGTCACTATCTCGAGATCCGCGCAGCCTACAGCTACACACTACCTGTGCGCTGCCAACCACGGGCCACAGATTCACCCTCAGTCCTTCCCTCCAATTGTATGCTTTCCTTCCCTCCTGCGCCCGAACCCATACGGTACGGTACCCACAACCACACGTCGTTCACCGCCGAGCACCCACTGCCAATCCAATTCGGGACAGCCAGCCATCCAGCCAGCCCCAAACTGACAACCTCACCTCGCCAGCAAACCTTTCCACATCCACGACAACAACAACTTCTGGTCGTCGTTGACGTTTCAGGAGGATACCATCATCCTCGGGGTCCTTTTTCTTTTTGGGGTGAAGATTCACGCTGAACGTCCGCTTGCCATAGTCATCGCGTGCCAACCCAGGCTCGCGTTCTTTGGTTAGGCTTCACAACTCCATCCAACAACGTTGATCTTCAATCCGCCGCCGAGCTCTACGACGAGCTTCCTCCTCTCCTATCCTTCCGATGGCATCCTCATCCTCAAATGTTGTCGGTGTCCACTACCGGGTGGGCAAGAAAATCGGCGAGGGATCATTCGGTGTAATATTCGAGGGGACGAACCTGTTGAACAATCAACAAGTTGCTATTAAATTCGTATGTCTTATCTCTCAGCGCAGTCAAGGCCATGTCGGCACCACTCTATGTGCAGTGGCATCAATGGGCGACATTATAATCCTATGCTTACATCTCTCCCCCTTTCAGGAGCCCAGAAAGAGCGATGCACCTCAATTGCGAGATGAGTACCGAACATATAAAATCCTTGTTGGTTGCCGTAAGAATGCCAAATCCATCGATAGGAACCGCAATACTGATATGAAGCAGCTGGAATCCCTAATGTCTATTACTTTGGCCAAGAAGGTCTACACAATATTCTGGTCATCGACCTGCTTGGTCCTTCACTCGAGGACCTATTCGACCACTGCAATCGGAGATTCTCAAACAAGACTGTTGTTATGGTAGCGAAACAGATGGTATGTAGTGATATTACTTTAATAAAAGTTCCTGTTACTAAGTACCGCAGCTGTCGAGGGTTCAAACAATTCACGAGAAGAACCTCATCTACCGGGACATCAAGCCCGATAACTTCCTCATTGGTCGACCAGGCTCGAAGTCAGCTAATGTGATACATGTGGTGGATTTTGGCATGGCGAAACAATATCGAGACCCTAAGACCAAGCAACACATTCCCTACCGCGAACGAAAATCTCTCTCTGGAACTGCGAGATATATGAGTATCAATACACATTTGGGACGAGAACAGTCAAGACGAGACGATCTCGAGGCTTTAGGTCATGTTTTCATGTACTTTCTCCGCGGAGGCTTACCATGGCAAGGTCTCAAGGCTGCTACAAACAAGCAGAAGTACGAGAAGATTGGGGAGAAGAAGCAGACCACTGCGATCAAGGACCTATGTGATGGCTTTCCGGAGGAGCTCAACAAATACCTGAGCTACGTTCGTAATCTTGGCTTTGAGGATACCCCTGACTACGACTATCTCCGAGACCTCTTCACCCAAGCGTTGAAGAACACCGGCGAAGTAGAGGACGGCGAGTACGACTGGATGAAGCTCAACAATGGCAAAGGTTGGGAGGCTATGAAGCAGCACCCATCTCACAACATGCTGCATCACCCTAATGCGGTCCCAGGTGCGTCGCAAAGAGAATTACATGGAACAACACGAGCAGGAAACAGCACACCTGGTGGCCTCACTACCGCCCGTTTAAACGCCGCGCAACCCCCGCCACCGTCTCCAATCAAGCCGGGGATGGGCAAAACGCGCGATCGACCAAACGCCCCAGGCGGGTTGGTCCCAAAACGCAGCAGCGGAGCGGCGGGGGGACTCCAAGACGTCGCTACTCCAACCGGCTCAACCCAAGCACAGTTCCAGAACAGCTCGAACAACCTGCCCCAGAGGATGCGCCCCAACCGAACCTGAACCCACAACCCCAGAGCAGAAACCAGGATCCACAACCGTCGGGTTTCCAGAAGCTGATGAAGAGCCTATGCTGCAGTTAGTTACGCTTGACGGTCCAATTCAAGACAAATTTACTGAGTCATTGTAGGATGAATACATCCCCTTGATTAGACTAAATACCACAATCGATCCATGGCCCCCAAACACCAATTCTCATTTGTCCAAAGGCGTTAATTAAAACTGCTTTCGACACCCTCATAATCACATACCAACCTTTCTGCTTTTCGGCAGTACTGCACGCCTTCTACATCTGCCCTTAGCAGATACGACTCGCTGTTTGTCTATACATGTCCCAACTCAGTCAGCCAGGCTGCGTACACCTACCAATCTACGGTCTCCCGGGGTATGGCGTATGTGTCAGATTACTTCCAGATTAATATTATGATTTCTTTTGTCTCATCAGCATCGCATTCCCTTTCATGGCACCTCAGCTTAAAAGACGGTCCGGTCCTGGTAGCAAGGAAGGGACTTCACGATAGTTATAGCTTTCTAGTTCGGAGCGAGGCAACGGCGAATGGGTGAAATAGATGCATTGAGCTTGAGTTTTTCAGGTCTACTAGCACTATGAATGGAAAAGTTACAGATTAATTTCCATTTGATGAATTCATTATGTGATATGATATGATATGCTTAACATGCGCATTTTGCGATGCCTACGACGCCCAGTCCCATGCCTTCCCATGCCTTCCCATATCTTACAATAATAGGGAAAGCCGCGTGATTTCAGTGAAACATTACATAGCCCAATATCAAGTCAACTTTTGCTTGATAAAGAAAGACCTGAGATGAGAAAGCTGCCATGCGCAAGTGATTCCCAGCACTACCAGCTGAACCAACGTCCATCTAACAACCCTTGCATTCGTCGATTCGGATTGATCTCTGAATTCAGCCTCTCGTTCCTATCCAACAAGTCAGTCATCACATATATTCGCGTCTGCAGCTTCATTCCCGCATCTCGTAGAAGTAGAACCAAAAAACTTACACGTTGAAAGACCTGCTCCCGTCTGATATCATTCAAGCGCCCATTCAAATCCTTGACCTTCTGCACGATATCCTGGATCTTGCCCTTATCCGTACTCTCGATCGCGCTCGTCTCGCCAATCGCCAGATCCAGCGTCAACTTGATGCCACCCATGGGGTGCAGCGCCGATAGCCAGCCTGTTCCGCCGGACGTCGACGAGGGTGTGAAGCAGATCTTGTGGTCGCCTGAATCGGCGGCTGTGAAGGTGAAGCGGCCGGATGAGGAGCCCTTTTGGTTGATTACGCGGTGGTCGTTGTCAAAGACTTCCTGGTTTGGCGAGGCTTGTTAGTACTTTGTTCCCTGGGAAAAGGGGGGGCAAGAGGGGGATTTACATCAACTGAAATAGCGATGCTGAGCCCATCGTGCTTAGCCCATGCCTTCATATTCTCATCGTATTCCTCCGCGCTGTAGTGGCCCACGACTAAGGTATCCTTGGGCAGCTCCTCGAAGAAACATTTCGGTGTCGTGCCGTCGATATAGAAGAATAGAGATTGTACTGGAGCGAGCAGCGCGCTCAGGGATAAAAGAGGGAGTATGGACCGCATGATTGACTTGTATCCGGAACGTGGAGATGGTTGTGTGAGGACGGGCGTGGAAAGGGGTTTTGCTACTGATTGTTCGCGCGATCAATTGCTGCCACGTTCGGCTGGAATCAAGCCGCCTTTTCTTGATTGATTACGCAAATCACGTGACGATTTGGCTCCAACGCGTCAATCAACGAGGCTCGCATTCATCACGACAGCCTTCTACAACGTGAAAGTCATCAATTCCGCAGTTTACTTTCATCCTTCTTCTACGGTCGCAACAATACATAATGGCTGCTCATGATGTGCGCGACATGCTGGATCTGCCAGACTCCGGATCCTCCCGCCCAGCCAAGAAACAGAAATTAACAGCACCGCGCCCAGTTCTCAAAGGTCTCGCGCGCGAAGTACAGAACCTGAGTGGAGACAACCCTATCGCGATTGTGCCAGAGGTATCCGCATTCAAGAAAAAACGATATGGCAGTAGGAAACCGGTTGCGCAGTGGGAACAGAAGCCCTTCAGGAATTCGGCGAGAGATGGGGATCCGCTGGTTCTGAAACATTGGAGAAGGAAGGCGGAGAGGCTGCCTGCGCCGCCTGTGGGGGGGGATGGGGATGGGGATGTGGAGATGGAGGGGGCAGTGGCCTCGCAACCTGAGGAGATGGTTGAGGATTCCACGTTTGCCAAGTACAACGTACGGGTCAACGTTCCGGAATATACAGAGGACGAATACAATGCGAAGTTGCAGAATCAGGATTGGACGAAGCTCGAGACAGATCATTTGGTGGGTCTAGCATATGAGTATGATCTCAGGTGGCCCGTTATATGGGATCGATACGAACCTCCATTACCAGCTCCAGATGCTGCGGATTCACTTCTTGGTCTTGTGCTTCCGCCGAGAACAAGGACTATGGAGGAGTTGAAAGCACGATATTACTCTGTTGCGGCAACGATGATGGCTGAGAGGAAACCACCGATCAAGATGAACAGCGCGGAATTCAACCTGCATGAAGTTATGTCGAACTTCAACCCCACGATCGAGACAGCTCGCAAGAAGTTCGCTGAGGCTGCTTTCCAGCGGACAAAAGAAGAGGCACGAGAAGAAGAAAGTCTACTTCTAGAACTGAAACGTATCTTGGCAAGATCAGACAAGCTGAACGAAGAAAGACGAGAACTATATGCACGTCTAGAAGCCCCACCAAGTACAGGCAACATCGGCATTTACAGCTCTAGTCAAGGCCTGCAGCAACTCCTCCAACAACTCATGCAAGCCTCCAAAAAGCGCAAATCCCTCCTGGGCAACGAAGGCATAAGCCCAGCCGCCGGCCCAAGCCAACAAGCCAGTTTCGAGCGCCGCGACAGCAGCAGCGTCCGCGAATCCATCTCAGGGCCCAGCGGCTCCAACAACAAAAAAGGACCTACCCAAGGTCCCAGCGAGCGGCGCCAACTTACGGAAGAAGAAGAGAGGATTTATGGTGTAAGCCACCATGAGCGTATTGGCACCAGTGGCGCTGTCTTCCGCCACGAGAGGATCAGCAAGCCGCTCATCAGCAAATCATCAGTACAGCAAACTAAAATCGCCAACGTCCTCGTGGAACTGGATATCCCGAATCGACTCATCATGCCTACTGTTGAGGTTGGGGAGGCGTATGAGAGTTTGTTACAAAGCATCAATACCCTGCTTGATGCGCGGAAAATGGCAGATAAATTGGATGGAGAGATTAAGCTTGCGAGGCAGCAGAAAGAGGAGAGGGAGAAGGCGGCGAGACTGGAGAGAGGGGAGGCTATTGAGGGGGATGAGGTGGGTAATAACAAGACCGAGAAGGAGAAGGAGAGGGAGAAGAGTGTTGCTCGGAGTGTCAGGGGTGGAAGCGTAGCGCGGAGTGTGAGGGGTGGTAGTCAGGGGCATAAGCGGAGTGCGTCTGTGCTTAGTGCGGCGAGTGACAAGAGTACGAAGAAGCAGAGGAGATGATTATGAATAAGTCTCGGGTATCCAGAGCATCACCAGTTGTAGAATTGAAAGTTAACGAATGAATGCCACTAATATTACCAATACCACCTTCTGCCCACAAGCATATATCATCTTACCGGCTTTTTCTGGTTATGGTAGTTGTTTGAGTGATTTCGTGAATAGGCTTTGGGAGGCGGGCGGGCAGTGGTATGAGTGAGTAAGTCATATGAAAGCATCAATTCAAATGGAATCCAACTCCAAGTATTTTAAGCTTCTCCATCGCTCCCACCCACACATATAATTACAAAGGTCCCTCGCTCCATCCCTCCAAACATGGCTACCAGAGCTCCATGCCCTTCCATCTCATTCCCAAATCATCAAATCGTCCATCTAAACGAAGGCTTTCCCTGCCATGGTCATATACGTTTACGGATGCTGCTAAATACAAGAGAGGAAGAAAAAGGCAAAGAGAACGCAATTAAACAGATATCCTACCCGAAACAAGAGCATTGGAAAACAAGGGGTGGAGCAACGGGGTATATAATGAGATTCGTTTCGAGGAGGAACAAATGTCACGACCCAAGAACCCATGGCTGGTGTGGTGTGGTGTGGTAGTTCGATTGAAACTCTGGCAATGTAAAGTCCATCATTCGTGAATACCTCTCATGACACGGGCTGGATTACCGCAAACGACGGTATATGGCGGGACGTCCTATTGAGTAAATTAGTACATTTCCAAATCTAAATATAGATATAAATAGTTGCGTACCCTCGTGACAATCGACCCTGCTCCCACTGTGCTGCCCTTGCCAATCGTGCGACCAGGCAGGATAGTCACACCACCACCAATCCAGCAGTCCGCATCAATATTGATTTTTCTGCCCAGACTCGGGCCCCGAGATCCCAGTCTTCGCTTAGGATCAATGGGCAGTGTCGCCGTGTAGACATTGACGTTCGGACCGATGTTGCAGCGGTCTCCGATTCTGACTTCGCATGTGTCGAGAATGGTGCAGTTCTTGCCGATGGCAACGTCTTGACCAATGGAAATATTGTAACCATAATCGCAGTTGAAAGGTGCTTCGACGACAACGTTGTCGCCGACTCGGCCAACAGGGTTCACGGGTGAAGCTTGGGTCGGCGAAATGACATTCTCGCGAGGTTGAAGTATATCCCTGAAGAGACGAGCACGTTCCTCGGGGGAGACACCGTTGTTGGGATTTGTGCTGCTGTTGAAGCGCCAGCAGGCACCGTTGCAACGCTCGCGTTCGAGAACGAGCTCTTTGTCGAAGGGGAAGTAGTGACGCCCAGCAAGCATCTCTTCTTTCTGTGTTCGCTCTCTTCTTGTCGAGGCCAGGTTCGACAAGGCAAGTTGCGCGGCGACTTGCGGGTTGCTGTGTGGGCTATCTGATGAAGAATGCATTTGGGGATGGAGGAGCTGCGGTAAGCTGGAGGAAGCAGATTGTGGTGTTCCAGTGTCCGAATCTTGTCGGCTGAGGTCGTGAAGAGGGCCTAGACGCTCAAATGGTGTTTTCAGTCCTCGATCAGGATAGGCACTACTGGTGGCTGTTATAGGCGTTGGCGTTTGTTGAGAATAAGAGATGGCTGAGAGTCTACTATTTTCGGGACTTGTTACAGAAGCACTGGGAATTGTTGACGCGCTGGGTTGATCATCGTCCAGACCGATAGGACGGCCATGTTGAGGGTCGACTCGAAGGCCTTGGCCACGATAACCCGGCAACGGTTCTCTACGCGCATGTCCCAAGTGATGCGAAGGGTAAGGATTTGATTGGCCGTACGCATTTTCATAATCCGTTTTGGATTGGAGAGGAATATTTTGATGTTTCTGTTCGGTTTTTGGCCAGTGGCCTCGTTGTTGATACCCCGAACAGACAAAACCCCCACGAAGACAATTATTGCCTACCCCACATGTGAGCATAAGTCTCAAAACTCGTAAACAAAAGGATAGTGTAACAACTTACACTCTGGTTTGGTCTCGTCACATTTCTTCTTGCGTCTCCTGCAAGTCATGCAACCAGTTTTGGTTCGGTTGCTGAAATTTCTCTTCCTTTTCTTCGGATCCGATTGTACTGACATCTCCCTTCTGTCGTGACCATACCCACCATAAAGGTTGGATCTATCATCATCACCAGGACTCATCCGATCATAGTCACGGTGTTGCGGATCTAGGCCTTGGGAGGCTCGCTGGAGAACTTCTGAAAGGTGCTCATCTGAGGTGATTTGCCCCTGTTGAGAGTATTGACGGGAGGGCCAGGGATCATCATGGTCGTGACCGCGATGATCTTCGCCATAAGAATGTCTATATTGGGCATCTGATCCATAAGGATCTCGAGGGTCTGAATGAGGTGGTGGGCGAAGGTTTTCCTCTCGAGATCCATCTGGCTCGGTACTTGCAGTAGTAGGCGTTTCCTTTGTTGATGAAGGCAGGTTGTGGTTATGATACGAATTGGCTGAAGACGAATTCGGATCCAAGGAGCCTGACCTCTTACGCTTGTGCGATAATTCCGTGTCTGTATAAGAAGTGCCACTTGGGTAGGAATTGCCGGAATTTCGTTCCCCGCTAGCTGGAGATATCCAATCCTCTCTATGAGTGTTTGTAGTGATTGTCAACTTTTCTTGTCCTGGAGGCGTAATTCTTGGTTGCCCGTTAGGCCTCTCATCGGACCCTCTCCTCGGAGGTTCGTTTCCATTCCCATTCCCGTTCCCATTTCCATTTATTCCGTTCGTTGAACCTGCCACCGGCTCAGCTCCATTTACGGCGGTAAATCGTGACGTTGGTGACTCCGTCTGAACAACAATACTATCTTCTTCGGAAGCCATCTCCAGGTCTTCTGGTGCCTTCTCCGTCTCAACAGCTCCACCCAAAATCTCCCTAGCTAGACTGACAAGGTCCTGCCGTTTTATCGGGCTCTGTACTGGTGCCGTCTTGTTAGGAAACTTCAGCGAAGACGGACTGGCCCCTGGATACAGAAGTGTGTGACCAAACTGAAGGGGAGCTCGTACTTGAGCCAGCTTTGCTAGCTGAAGGGTTGGTGAAGTGGGCGTATATGATGTCAGTAGGGGTTCCGGTTCCGCCTGAACAAATGAATAGAACTTATAAATCGAGCAGCTGCAGTTCTGAAGCCCAAATGATTTCCCAGTCACGAATTAGCGTTAGACAGTGTTGGAGGCTGAAGTCGTTGATCGGGGCGTGAGCGTGAATATGTTGTGGTGTAGCCGACCGCTTCCCTCGATGGAATATACTTCCCGGACAGTACTTCTCCCTCGTATCTTCCACGTGAATCGTAACCAGCGCCTCGAAACTCTACCTCGCTACTTCCAGGAGATTTGAACACTACAAGCTCTCTTCCAGCCTCTTCCGCTGCAGTTCGACTCCACTGATCCGAAAAGTTGGATGGCGCTCTGATACTCTTCTCGCTTCCTTCCTTCCCTTCCTGCGTCTAGACTGCCGCGACAATCTAGGGACAATCGAACGCCCGATTCTGCTTTGCCAATTCCCTTTCAATTGAGCCACTGCAATTCCCGTGACTGCTCGCTTCTACGGTTCCTGGGTTTCTTTCTTCCTCTTCACGGTCCTTTGGAGTCGATTGGCGCGAGCTGTTGGTTGAAGCGGATCTTGATAAGCCCGTCTTGCGTAACAACGACTTTTTCAAGGGAATGCAGCGTCCAATTCGTCAGCCTTTTCCAAGCCTTTATTTCTTCCCCGTATGCGCGCAAAGCAATCGGAAGTTCTCTGGCTTGCTTCTCGCAGTTTCCAGTCCAATTGTTCAGGTTAATCACTCGCTCGCTCGCTCAATTCACGTGGCTCAGCCGCGATAAAATTAGAAGAGAGGGAAGTGAAACCGATTCAAGCCAAAAATCCTTCGTCGGCGACCCCTTCTTTATCACACGGCCTGTTCGTTTTGGTTGTTCGGCCTGCTTTGCCTTGCCTGTGTTGCGCTGACACTCTCTCTGCACTGCAGACGAATTAGATTGGGTCGAATTCCTTGCGAGTCTGCTAGTACGCGACTGTATGAAGATGGCTGGCTACTGGGAGGAGACAGGCACAGGTCAAAATAGAATAATGGCGAAACTTGACGACCTCGGAGACCCAGCGGTTTGGTAGCGGACGACGCAGAGAATATTTCAGCCGTTGGGCTGCCCGCTGCCAATATATTGACGCTGGGCCTGTCCTGAAATCGTCATGGGGCCTGTGGCTTTTAAAGCGGAACCATATCGCGCGCCTATTGCGGGACCACACGTCGCTAAGAGGTAAGAGGGCCCTGGAAGGCTTGGGGCTTGGGATGGATGGGATGTTGATGGTTCAGCTTCTGCCTCCCCCCCCAACCCCCCTCCCCTCACTGCGTCAGACGCTAGACATGCTCTACTCATTTAGTCGCCGTCCAGTCGCAACACAGTCACAGTCCGAGTCCGACAGCACTTGCTCACGTCTGCAAGCAACATGTACGTACGTATAGCAGCAGTCCTTGAGCGCCGCGGTCCAAACATGTTCCAACAGCTACGTACGGGCGGGCTTACGGCACATTACATTAAATGGATGGTAAATTACGGCTTACTTCGTACATACATTCCACATTCGAGGAGCAAGGAGGGGGCGGGGATGGGGATCAACTGTGATGTGATGGCCGGGGCCAGAGTAGTAGTGAGATGAGGTGCATATCATTTTCCACGCTCTACACGCTTCTCGGAAAGATGGGAAGCGTCCCAGCCTGGCGCCGGCAAATCACTCGAGGCTCGACGACATGACATGTACCTTCGAAGTACAGAGCAAAGCTATTTACGTTGCTGCGTACTCAATCATAAAAATATGCTCATATGGTGTAGGCAGACCAGGTTCTGTCCACCCCTCCGCGTCCACTCGACCCTCAACGTCAACCACTCCGAAAGCTGAGCGGTTGGCTGCTGCTTTGAACTGCATCACACTCTGGCGTACTACCCGCGAGAGCTCCAGTATCCCTGCTCTGCCGCCCTATTGGTTGCCGCAGCTTCGGCGGTTATCTCGATTAGGCAAGACTGCCAACCTCTAGAAAACAGTGCACAAGCCCGTTCCTGCTGGATTAATCTTCACAGAGACCACTTCGTTGCTCTGTACCCTCGTTTATATCGACACAGAGAGTCTAGAGGCTGACATCGACCGAGAGGACGCGACTCTCAGAGGCTGTGTTCCAACCTCCACGACTACATCCGCGCATAAGTGGAGACATGGGCGTCTTGACTAGGCTGAGACCTTTCCAAACAGACTTTAGTCGCCAGGTAGGGCTAGAGATCACGAAGGCAATTTTGCTCACCGATCAGCATTACGGCGCGCGGCGCTGGAGTTACAGGACTTCGTAAACTGCTTTGATCCTTGTCGAGTTTGAATTCACGGCGCATAAGAATAAGACGATTTGGTGAGCAATCCGTGTCGAAGTCCACAGATGATGTGAGATGAAACAATATTCCGAGAGGATCTTTGCAAGGATTGCCGACAATAAATAGATTTTGGGGATCACACAACGTCACGATAGAATTGTATGAAATGCTCCATGAAGTCGAGTCCAGCAGTTATCGATGAATGCGGTCCGGGTTGAAAGGCGACAACGTCAGTAGGGCGCCACCAGCGGTACAATAATTTTCATCGGCAGGCTGAGGCACAGCATCGACGATCCGCTTGCAGCGTCAATATTCCTACACTTTGCCGAGCGGCGTCTGAGACTTTCTAGTTGAAGCGCAGCAGCACCGACGGCAGGGAGGAGGGGCGAAGACGAATTATAACAAGCCCTTCAAATCCAGAACTGGAGAACAAAGGCGAATCCTGTTATCATTCGCCAGCAGCCAGGCTACAAGCCTACAGATATGCAACCCCCTCAGATGGGAGTAGGTTAATCGAATCGGCTCGTGGCAAATAAGGTTCGCATCTGCACAAGCAAATTACACCAACTTGCATTTTTATGGAGGTTCCTGAACTGTAGGAAATGATCGTAATACTGCCGGCAAATATCATAGCGTCGCCGTGATCGACGGTTTGATACGAGCGAGCCGCCGCTGGGGCTCCTCACCTATTCAAGGAAGGTCGCATATTTGGTCGGCCTGCATCAAATCCTCAGAGAAAGTTTGAAAGTTTAAAAACGCTCGGAAGCCAGCCTCCAATTGCAAGGTGCAACTCGACTATTACTCGAGTAAGCGCGGCGTGGATAGTGGCCCACGCCCAGCCAGCTTCCTTTCGGTGGTGTCCCGAGCCCTTCAGGACGTGGCCGCGACCGTGGTACTCATTATTCAGTTGGTAACCCTGTGCCTCTCCACCGCATACACATCACACCCAAACTAAATGTCTGTTGATCCTTTGATAAAGGGTGTGCGACAAGTTGGAAAGTCGTCCAATAAGTTTAGCATTTCGTGGGGTTGCCTGCATAAGTCTGCCGAGTGGCTTGCTTTTTCTCGTGGTCTTGTGAGCCTGTGCTTTAGCCGCCCAAAACTATACTCCTTTCGCATTATTACATGGCATTACCGGCTTACGGTGGGTGGGATTGGTGCCTTCGCGGTACATACATGCAAAAGGTTTCACGTTAGACTTGTCACAATCACTCGGCTTCACCGTTCACTGACGCCGACAGTTGTCTATTTCCGACTTGCGGAAGTGAAGTTGGCCTCAAACCGTCACATCCGTCACGTGTATCAAGAGTTCAGAACGTCTGCCAGTCATCCAGCGATGAGCTCTCGGTAGGATTGGCCTTTGGTTGTGAGATTCTTTACGGTATCAATATCTATCGAGTTTCACCAGATATAGAATTCACAACAGGCATCATGAACGGAAAGAACCCCTCGATTGCCAATCATCAGCCTGCTCCTTAGCCGCCGTCTAAGCGCCTTCGAAGCTCCCCCTTTTCTTTAAACGCTCACGACCTGTCAACAAAAACATCCAAATTTAGATACACTCTCTCCATCCAAATGCTTCCCAAGTACACCATGAGGTCGGTCTCCAACGCCAGGCCCGCGTTCCACGCGACCGAACGGCCGTTCTACCTCAAACAAGCTTGATTTAGCTTCTGTACCTGCGTCGCGGCTCATATTCCATGCAAAGATGCCCTACAAGGCGTCTCGCTGAGTGAGTCTATCTGCTGCCTCGCATATTCGGAGATTTTATCATCATTTTAGTGGCCTAGGGCTGGGATCGATCGCCATGGCATCTGCGGAGGCAATCTGTCAAAGGGCTTGATGTAACGGAGACGTCATGAGGCTGATAGGGCTATGGACATGAATTTATAGGCGCTCATGCAGTTGGATGTCGCCTGAAGTTTATCCATTGAAGCGCCCACTCTCGGGTGCTGCCCGCCCCCCCAAAGAGCTGGCAAGGATTGCCACGAGATGATACAAGCTGTCAGTACCGGCGTCCATGGGCGTGAGTCAGGGTTTCTGTTCTATTAATGGACATAGCTTATCGGGCAGGAGTCTAAATAGACGTCGACATTCTGTTCCAAGAACTGCAGAGTCTTCATTCTCATCACATTTCATCCCCGTACAAACGCTGAAGTCAGCAAACAAGTCCTTCCAAGTCTACCCCAGTGGCGCTGCCTTTTGATGCTGTGCGTATATTTAGAGGTTTCGCGAGCATTTCATTTGCGAAATACCGACGGGCAAGCAGTCAGGGCGCCTCCAACGAGGCTATTTCAACCCGGAGGTGATCCTCAAAATGGCTTACATACGCGAGTGTGTGCTATATCCCCACGTTTCTTAGAAGCACATGGCAGAACAAGGATCGCTGTTGGAGACCTGATACTATCGTTTGCCATCATTTGGTAAATGAGATGGGATGTGGGGTGTAGTGGATCTCTGGATCCTGTCCATGGCCCATGGGAGCTCTGCTTCTAGTATCGCTGGTTGGGAAGCGTATCGGCGTTGAAATGTATTGCATTGGTGGCATTTATCTTACTGGGATTTGACGAGGGCTTCTGATTTTAGTAACTGTCATTCGTGGACCGGGCATACCGTCCTCGTTGAACGAGTAAGCGTTAATGTCGTAGGCAATGTCGTACGTACTGTCAATGATGAGACTGTTTCAAACGGGCTCAGAAATTACCGCTGAGAGTCCAATCTTCTGCGAGGCAAGTGCAACCTTGTGATGTGTTGCTACGGCGTTTCTAATGCGCGTGGAAGGGGGGAGTAAATGAGAACTAGCTCGATCATAAGTTTTGATATCCATAGATGGAAGTTAGCTGCGATGACCTTCAACTCACAGATAGTATCTTTTATTGTTTCCATTTCCCATGTTAATCCCGTGTTGTTGTTCTGAAGTTGGTTGCCTCGGCCACAAACACGCCGGCTCGTAGCGGGAATCCAGTCTCATGAGTATTGGTCAACGAGACTCACCACCAACATTTAGCAAATGTTTTCGTAACAGGAGCGAATGGGAGTGAATCCCCGGTGACTAAAACCGTGTCAGGTGCCCGAGCCTAACCATGCTGTTGGAATCTCGAAACCCAGACCAACGTACCCAGCTTATGGGAGGAGGGGTCTTTCCGGAGTCGTGGGGATGGAATTTTCGCGGACCTCGACCCGGACCCAGCTGTTGGGAGACCTTCTGCCAATAAGATGGGAGCGTTCAGAGCTAAGTATGGTGTACATTCACTCTTGTCTGTTGAAAGTATCTCTTTTCCGTCGTTCTATCCAATTTGGCCCGCCACCACTCATGGATCGGCGCAATGATCTGTTTTCGTCTATCTCTGCATTGTCAAATCATCGATGGACTTAAAAAACTGATGCAGGAGGGTGGCCCCCTAGATGATTATTTGCTGCGTTGCCAACGCAATATTTGTCAATATTTGTTAGTTTGAACGGGCGCACTTAACTGGCCAACCCGAGGTTCCTTCTGATACAACCCTATCTAATCTTACGTCTTCAGAGCATGTTATGTTAGAGAGGAAGTCATCCGAGAAAGAGTAGGCATACTCCTTGTTGTGGGGTCAAGCTCCAGGCAGCATGGGCTTGTTGGCTTAAAAGTCAACCAACCCCGCAGTCCAACACTCTAGGAGTACCTTTGACCACCCCGCAATAAGGCTCAGCAATGAGGAGTGGTTTTCTTGTTGGCTTGGCTTTTGTAAACTCGCAGCGGATGAAGTTATGGAACTGAAACCCAAGGCACATGCTGCGGGCCTTCGATCATGAATTCGCAATGTAACTCATTTTCGAGCTCCGATATACCCTTGACTACCTGCGCGCGTGTTAGCCGCTCATTCTCCTTGCTTTCTCCATCCTACGATCACGGCGAGGTGTGAAAATTTATTTTACCAAGAGATATGAATACTGGGTGGCGGGAGACTTTCCAGGGATATTAGAAAGAGGTATCACTTAAAAGGAAGCTCAAAGTAAACGAGAAAGAGTTACGAAGAAAGCCTCGTACTCTATCAAGTGGTTTCTGTACACTCGATGCAGCCAGCCCCTTTTCCATCTCGCTTAAAATGTTTTTCTTTGGAAACCCAATACAAGCCCGGATTTTGGATGGAAGATTAGGGTTAGAAAAACGATGGAAAAGGTACATGACTATAAGTATGAAGGCAGTCACTTGAACCGTTGCGTTAAAACGCAGAGAGGGAGAAAGAAGCAACCTTGAATAAAAGTGCGTAACGCCGCCATAGATCCGCACGCAGCCACTTCTAACCACTGTCGTCTTCTAGCCCTATGATTTCCATCCCCTTCTACTATATTCTATATCAGGCAGGTTTCATTTCGTTTTACTTCGGTCGGGTCTAGTATGAGTCTGTAGATAAGGGTGGTAAATACAAGGATATAAGCCTTCCAGTAACGGCCGTATTAGGAAGGACGCTCGCTTTAGCTTTTGAAATTGCAGATCTGCAGTAGGGATTTTCGAAAAGCAAGATACGCGACGTTACTCGTAAGGGCACTACTGATGCGTGTGTGTATGGTATCGTGATGGTGATAGTATACTGTACTGCGATATCGATCGGGGGATCTTATCTGGTATTTATCTGGTTTGGAGGTTGATTCCTTTGGTGGCAACTCACGTAAAACTTCAACTTTTGAAACTAGGGGGGAGGGAGACAGTAGCTACTAAAAGCAGGTTGATGATAAATGCAATTCCTCTCATAGCCGGGCATTAAAAAATAGCCGTGAGCTTTCTATATAATTATCCCCCTTTCATCCTTCACTCCTATCTTCCAAGACACTTCGACCTCATCTCCACATCATCGCAACAGCCAGAACATCATGGGCTCAATACTCGAACCCCGTCGTTGCATCCTAATAACCCACCCCCGAACAGCCTCCTCGCTCTTCATCAAGATCCTCAATCTCGACTCCCAGCCCTCCGTAGCAGCAATGGCCCCCATCCGCCGCGGCGGGAACTTCTTCGTCCCCGCAAAATTCCACATCTCTGACAACGGTCTCCATGTTAAGCGTGTGTGCGAGTGGACAGCGGAAGAGCGGGATGGCGTCAAGCAGAAACTGCAGCAGGGCTTCGATGAGATCGAGGAGTATGTCGAGAGCGCACGGGACGAGGGCAAGGCTGCCTTTTTCAAGGAACATAGTTATCTGCTCTCGGACCCGGTAGCTCAGAGCCGACGGCAGTTTGGTGAGGGGTCTGCGGATGAGGAGGAGCCTTGGACGATCAAAGTGCCGGGGGATTTTAGTGCGGAGCGCAGTGAGGCGAATAATACGATATTCCCGGATGAATATCTGAAGAGCTGGCTGCCGACGTTTACGGTCAGGCATCCGGCTTTGGTGTTTCCGTCGCATTATCGTGGGCTTGTGGATTCGTCTGGGTATACTGAGGATGGGATGATTGAAGAGGCGGGTGCTTTTAGCACGTTCTATTGGACGCGCTCGCTCTATGACTGCTATAAAGACACGTTGGGCATTGAGCCCATCATTCTGGAGGCTGATGATGTTATTTCAAGACCTGAGGTACTTTTCCGCTATTGCGAACTAGTTGGGTTAGATCCTGAGAAGTTGAAGTTCAGCTGGGATGCCAAGTCCCCAGAGGAGCTTGCGGCGATCAAAAATCCCGTCGTGAAGAGATTCACATCGACGATAAATGAATCTTCGGGAGTCCTCCAGGACAAGGCTGCCAGGAATATCGATATCGAGGTGGAAGCCAAAAAGTGGCGAGAAGAGTTTGGCGAACGGGCAGGTGCGAAGATGGAAGAGCGGGTTAGGAAAGCAATGCCGGACTATGTTTACTTGAATGACAGGCGATTGAAACTTGAAGGAGAGTACTGACGAAATGCAGTCGGCAAAGAAATATAATTTGTATTTCTCGGTGGCTGCGTGGGGTAAGCTGAGAGGCTTGGATTTTAAGAAACATGGCCTGCAATAGATGAACCGACAAACCAGACATAATGATCCTAAGACTAGTGCAAATTGAAGTATAAAATAATAAAATCTAATTTGGATATGAAGTTTTCCGACAATAAAATCACAAACAATTCTTAAATTGAACATTGAACACATGAGACGGCACGAAAGGAAGAATCAGCATAAACTGTTCGTCGCCAATACATTCATACACAATACTATAAGTAAGATTCAGGTCGACCTATTGGGCCTTTGGAGCTCAGCTCGCCTTGAAGATGGCACACTGTGACACGTCGGATTCGTGTCGAGAAACGAAGATAACATAATAATGGCTTGGTGGCTGGGGATTCTTTGAGTACACTTGTACGAGCTAAAAAGAGTAAAACTCGCGATGGGATTCTTCAAGCGATGCTAAATAAAGACCCCTTGTGTGACACTTGCGTACATCAAAGGCATTTTCCTTGACTTGGTCTAGACCAGCGTCACAACGTGCTTTCCCAGAACTTCGAGCAGTCGTCTCGATCGGGAAGGCGTGGAGTAGCGGCAGAAAATCATGGCCAAATTCAGAGAGCCCAGAGGACAAATACGGACGCAGCTTGGTTAATTTGAAAGTTTGATATGATTGAGAGATCCGTGTCGGATCGGCCCAAAAGTAAACTACTTGCGAATGAGCACAAATGGGAAAAGTGCTTAGATGTGCTAACTCAAGCGAACCATCTGATCTTCAAAGTGCACTCTCATGGAGAAGTTTCAATTACATACTGGGAATAAGAAAGTCATTGGGTTTGAGGACTCGTAATACATCGGGTGACAATTGAGTTGGACAATGTACAGAAAGTAGTTTGAGGCTACCCTCGTGCAAAACCCTTATGGCCAGACGACCGTCCCAAGTCCCGAGGCGCGACATGATGGCCGAAGCGTTCGCACATTCGCGAAGGAAGAGCTGCTGATACGGTACGACGAAAGATCCGCATGACAGGAGCTCGGAAAGGTTTCGGCAACGATGTTTTCGGGATTGTTTTGAATCCTTGGGGCGACGCGGCTTCATCACTTCATCTTGAGGATATTCCCTTTTGAAATGAATGTATTTTTGGGGGAGTGACGTTACGCTCCCTTTGAAGGCACATGCATGTTTGTCGGGGGATTGGGCTTCTTCAATACGGTGCTGTCCAAATCTAAGGGAAGTTGCTCAGCCACTCGCGAGATCATCCAAGCACGTCTTTTACGAGGTAGTATTGTGCTCGCTTCTCCATCGCTACTAATGAAAAGGGGTAGATTGGGAAATTGTAGAATCGTATTCAGATGATCGTCGAATCCATGGAGCTCAATCGAGGAGATGGCGACTTTGCGGCCCTACAGCCTCGTTCATGCGTTCATGTCGTGGGAAAGAGAAATGCACGTGAAAATAGGAGGTAAAACATGAAGTCGAAATACACTCATACCGTATTCATAGCATCGCTCTGACACAAGAAAGGAGCAAAGAATCAGAATCATACCTAGGTGATGTAACAGTAATCATTGTCATCATAATAATTGGGATGATTCCTCCTTCCTCGTGAGTGATGAAATGACTCCATTCAGCTTGACGCTGTACTCTAGGCTGTTCTGTTCCTCCCGACCCGACTCCCGAGGTGGGCCGGTAGACCCTGTTTCACTGTTTCAAGAAGATGCAACCAATCAGGGCACCAGATGCAGTGAGCCATACCACCGTAAGCTCAGGCACAAGCACACGCGCGAGGGAAAGAAAAGCTACTCTAGACCGCCGCTGAACAGTGAACCCGCCCCAGTCCAGTGACAGTGACAGTGACCGTGACCGACCCCACCCACTGCTTAAGCACCGGGTCCACGAGTCTGTACGGTGGTACTGTACAACACAGAAACTGCAATGCCAACTCAACTGTCAACCTGCTGTCTGCTGTGAGCCTGTGAGTGGTGAGTGCGAGAGAAAAGAAAAGGAAAGGAAATGATGAGGTAATTGATAATTGAGGCTGCTGCCAACTCTGCTGCCGGCAAGTGGTCACTGGTGAGTGAGTGAGTGCACTGAGTGCCCCTGGACTTGGGCTTGGACCTGCAGTAGGGTCAGCAGTAGCTGGCTGAAGATGCTTGAGGGCTGGACATGAGGATGTGCACTGGGCTGATTATTGGAAGGTCAGATCAGAGCACAGGGGGGTGTGAGTGGGTGGTGGAGCTGGTGGTGGAGCTGGTGTGAAAACTGTTTTCCCCTTCTCTCCGCCTCCCTCATTGGCTGCCCTCTTCCCTGCTTCCTTCCTGATCCTGTTCCTGATCCTGCTCGACCAATCATGCCAGCGCACGCCCCTCGCTTGTTCCTCTCCTACTCCACTCCCCTCCCTTCCGCCCTCCACATTTTTATATCTTTCACGGCCTCCCTCTTCACAGCATTCCTTCCCCCTTTACCTTTTCCCTCTCTCGTCCCTCGACAACCCCCGCGTCAAGCCTCCCGGTTCGGTCTGCAAGCTATCCATTCATTCTTGCCAGTCTTTGAGATATCGCTTCTCACCACCTTCATTTCACCAACCCAGCCTCCCACCATCTTGTGAATATTGCCTGTTGCTACTTGACGTTGCATTCAGCCTTTATTACGATCTTTGCATTGCAGACCAACCTTTTCCCACCATCAAACTCGAAACCTCAAAAACCTTTCATACAGATACTCAAGCGCCCTCATCATGAAGTCCACCACTCTTGCGCTCACCACCCTCCTGGCCACTGCTGCCATTGCTCAACCTCACCGCCAACATCAACACCAACATGTCAAGAAGGATGTTGTCTGGCACACCGACTGGGTCTCTGTCACAGAGACAGTAGGAATCACAACCACCGTCTGGGTTGACGGGGATCAAACCCCTGCAACCAGTGCCGTTGCGCCAATCTCGTCCGCCGCGCCCGTCCCAGCCTCATCGCCTACAGCCGCAGTAGAACCTGCCAAAGTCGCGAGCCCCGAGCCCGCTTCGTCATCTGCCCCAGCAGCCCCAGCCGCTGTTGTACCTTCAGTTGTGGCCCCACCTGCTGAGGTCTCAAGTGCTAGCTCATCTTCGTCCATTTACGTAGCGCCCACCACAAGCTCATCTACGTCTGTTTACATAGCACCCACCACAAGCTCATCTACGTCTGTTTACGTAGCACCCACCACAAGCTCATCAACTCTGGCGGCACCTACTTCCTCTGCCTCTGCGCAAGCATCTTCTGGGTCTTCTGGCAGTGGAGGCGATAGTCACGGTATAACGCTCACTAGCGCCTTGACCGGCTCTGGTCACAATGGAATTGGCACTGGTTTGGTTAGTCCTACATGCGGTATATTCAATCTGTTAGACTGTGCTGGAGACATCACATATTACGAAGCCGCCGATTCCTCAGCTGGGCCGTCAGGCTGTGGCACTGTCAATGATGGAACCACGGAGAAAGTAGTTGCGCTGTCGCACCTCATGATGGGTACACAATCCAACAGTGGTGTTGGAGACGACGCAAACCCATTCTGCGGAAAGACGGTCACTATCGTTTACGGCGGTAAAAGTACAACAGCCAAGGTTGTTGACAAGTGCGGTGACTGCAGTTATGAGTCCATCGATCTCTCACACGCGACCTTTGAGGCCTTGACCCCTGAGTATGAGACTCTCGGCCGACAACAAGCAACGTGGTACTTTAGCGACTAAGACCATCACTCGGTCTTCATGCATGGGAGTCGATCTCTCGGCACATGGCATTTAGTCGCTAGACGACTTTACGAGTTTCATTTGGCTTTGTTACTTTGGGAGATATGGAAAGGGCGTCAAGCACCAGCATACTGCATCAGCATCAGGATATCAAAAATGTGTTGAGGGGTGCCTGGAGCACATATTTGGAGGGGAGAATGGCATAAGGCTACTCGTCTTCATTACAATTTCGTTGTAAATATTTAGAACTTCGGTGTAGATGAAGCAGCCAGCAATAAATCGTCGTTGCACACATTCCAACTATAAACCCGTGATCTATCAGCCATGAATTTACCGATTAGCTATCCATGAAAGCGTTTGAACCGAGGGGTAGTCCCCACCGTTCTATTCTGGACATCAGTGTTGGTTTCGCCGGTTCCGAAGACCTGGCTCAGGACCTATTGTCATTGCCCTGTGAGCTTATGATGAAGCGCGCGCTACGCAATACACCAACAGCTTGAAGTCTGCTTGGTGGTTGGGTAAGCTTGATGTTGGTAAATGCTTCGCCTGCTCACATTCCCTGGAATGTAATGTGCTGGTTCTTTGTTGGAGACTGCTATATGAAAGCCTTTTTGATCCCGCCATCCATCATCCATTCTTTCCTTCATTCTTTCATTCTTTCTTTACCCCCTTTCAAAATCTCCGTCTATTTATCTCTCATCCATCCATCATGTCCTACGCATCAATAAACCCCACCGAAAGATTCCTCTCCCGTCTCGGCTACGAGACAACACCTGAATATACCTACCAGCCTCCACCCAAGAACTGCAAGTTAACTTCTCGACCATTTCCAGACTCCGAGATCCTCGATGTTTTGAGGTAAGTCCTTATTTCACTTTAAGGTATTTTACGTGGTTCTAACGAGGAAAAGGGAGCAGGAAACCAGCCAGCGCTTCTCCCTTGCTTCTCGGACACGGCTTACGCTTAAGCGGAAGGTAAAGCCAAGGTTTGGGTTCGAAGGCCTGGCGTTGGGTTTGGGAAGTTGTAGAGAAAATGCGGATAAGGGTGTGGATAAGGAGGTGGGCGTTGCTGTGAAAGAGGCGGTGGGTGCTTTAGTAGAGTCGCTGAGGAATGAGGGGAGGGGTGATGGGTTGAGTTGGTACGTATTTACACTTGCATCTGCTTGTGCGATGTTTATGTATGATGTGCAGCTAGCTGATTAGAGAGAATGGAATAGTGAGATATGTGTTGAGAACAGGGAACTGGGATGTAGAATCAGCGTGCGGGTGCAGACGAGAGAGAATGTGCGGGTGGTGGGATGGGGGAGGAAGGAGGTTTTGGCTGTTTGTGTGCTTGTGGAGGGGATTAGAGGGGGGGATATGGA
>QGMI01000445.1:0-30530 GCA_007821535.1 Lachnellula occidentalis
TATAAGTGAGGATATATTATATTAGTGCTAATATATATTACTAATATAATAATATAAAATAATATAACCTTACTAGCACTTCCTTAAGCTCCTAAATTGCCTCTATCTACTCTTAAATTATCTATATTCGCTATTAAATTATCTTCTAACTACTCCTTAATCTTAAGCTATAACTTAAGACACTTAATTGCTTTAACTGCCTTAATCCCTATCTTTATCTTCCGCTTAGTAATAAGCTGCTTTATATTAGAGAATAAGCGCTTAAGCTTATCATTCATCCTAGGGATTAAGAGTATATCTATAGCTAATTTTAAGAGGTTAGGGAAGTCAAGTTGTTATTAAGGTTCAAGCTACTATTTATAGGAAGTAAGATTTGTAAAGGAGGGAAGGAGGTTGCAATATCGCTTATACTTATCTTATAATAAAGGTTATACTACTTAAGCTTATAGCCATTTATTAAAGGCATTCGTAGATTAAAAGAGAGGTTCAAGTAAGGAAGGAGGAGCATTAATTAGCTTATGCTAATCCTAGAGCTTCTATATTATCTCTTCTACTTTTAGTACCTAATTAGCTTTCTAATTATCTTTAATATAACGCTATTTAAGGTAAGGGGAGAGCATAACTATAGTAATATATACTAAGGTCTAATCGCTTAAATTATAGTATTTTAACAGCTTATTCTACCCTAAATTGACTATTAGTACTATAAAGAGATCATCCTAAAAGTCTACTCTAAATGCCTTAAATTTCTCTAGCGCATAATCTATTATTAGAAGAGCTTTATTAAGCGTTATATCATAACCTTCAAGAGCTAGAGTTAATTACTATAGAGTAGCTAGAACCTACTAGATTTTCATAATCTAGGCCTAATCTTCTTCTAAAAGCTAATCTTCTAAGTACTTATTAGGATTATTATTAAAATAAGCATTAAAGGCTTCTTATATAAGTAATAAGCATATAATTCTTAGTATCTTCTCCTAAGAATTCTATCAAGTAGCATTATCTCTTATAGGTTAAAATCTATAGCTATAAGTAATAAATTTATTTATACATATAATGCTTCTATAGAAGTAAATGATAATATTATAAAGCTTTTCTAGCAGCCCTTTCTTCTACTATGCTTCAATCTGCGCTAGCGTAATATCGTAATAAGGGACATTATTTGCATTATTAAGATCTTTATTATTAGTCTTAAAAAGAAAGGCTTAGGTAGTAAGATTAAGGATATAGTCTTAATAGCAAATTTGATAGGTTTTCAAGTTATAAGAGAGGTAGAAGGTAGAATCAAGGCCTAATAACTATTAGTAGGAATTATCTTAAAAGATATGCAATTTTAAGGCGTATGATAAGCTAAAATGCGTAGTATCTTATTATTAGAAGTATTATTATCTATTATAAAATACCCTAGTTTAAAAGCAATACTATAATTAGCAATTATCTTAAAAATTACAAGCGCTTAATCTTTGCTAGTATAGCCTTCTATAAGGTCTTTCATAGCTAGAAGATATCATTATAGCTCTCTATCTTTAGAGATAAAGTAAGTAATAATTCTAAGGATTCTAATACTATTTAGGGAAGTCTAGAAGTCGTATAAGATATAGATCTTTAATTAAGCTTTCTATAGATTATCTTTAACCTTCTACTTTTATCCTTCATATTAGTATATTACCTACGATTTGATTATAGTATAAGACTATAGAAGCTAGATATCGATTTCATTATTAAGATATATAAGGAAGTTGTAGAATTTGATACATTAGACTAGATAGAGAAGCAAATTAGAGGTAGTAATAAATTTAATATAAAGAACCTCTAGTATATTAGGATTAAGGCTATCCCTAGCGGAATTATTCTTAAGGCGTTATCTTTTCTATAGATTCTCTAGTATGATCTATTTAGCTTATTTAAGTATCTACTATTTTCTTTTAGCTAAGGCTCTATAAAAAGAGTAATTAGGGATATCATAAGTATTAATTAAATGCTTAACAGGTCTTTTAGTACCTTTAAAAGTCTAATAAACCTTAAGATAATAATTATATTTCTAGATCTCAAATCTATTATTAGAGAAGTACTACATTTAAGCATCTTCATCTAGTATATACTTAAAGATCTAAGAATGTCATATACCTTTATTAAAGCGTCTACCAAGTGTGCCAATTATAGGAACTACTATATGAGCTTATTAGGGAGGTACTAGACGACGCCCTTGTGATAAGGGGGGAGAAGCGATAGTAATAGCATTATTATTATTAAACTAAGTACTATTAATATCAGATAGAATATCTAAAGGATATATAAAAGCTAGGGATTAAGTTCTTAAAGAGGAAGGTTGCGAATTATTAAAAGAAAAAGTAGTTTAGCGCTAGCTTCTACGTTATATCATAAAGGTTTATATAGAAGTATATTAGTATCAAAATCGTAAGGAGTACTTCCTACTTTATATGCTTATATAATAACTGCTACTTAATTAAAAAAAACGATTTTAATATTATTAGAACTACTAATTGCCTTATATTCTAATATAATTAAAGTCATAAATATTAGTTAAGGTTTTAAGAAGTTCTATTAGATTAAAGAATTTTAGATTCTTAGATATTCTAAGCGAAGTAACTAATTAAATGCTAGTAGCTAGAACCTAGGATAGTAGGTTAGGATAGGCTTAAATTATAATCGCTTAGTACTTTAATTTTAGCCTATTTACTTATTAAATCTATATACCAAAGCAAATTTCTAAAGTCTTAGGCATATCTAACTATCTAATAGACTACCTAATAATATGCTAATATATTGCTAATATGAGACCCTATATTATATTATACTATATTAGTAGCAATATGAGAAGTGTCATATTATATTAGTCCAATATAGGATCTACCATATTATACTAGTATAGTACGCAATACAGTACTATATTGGTGTACTATTTACCACACTGCCACCGAGCCCACCATAGCATCTCCCAATATCCCCATCTCAAGCTCTGTGCCGGAACTTTCGCGCCTAATACCCAAAAGCATCCACAGCGCACCAGCGTTTCTACCTTCCTATCATTCCAAGATTCTGCCCTCTAGAGTAGAAAGTAAGGCTAGCCTAGCTGGAAAGATCCTGGCGGTATAGCAAGGTTGTTTCGCTGCAGCGGCGCAGCAGCAGTGTACTTCACAGCGATAAAGGTATTAAAATGATCTACTGCCTCACGTTTCACCTCCGCGACGTTTACACCTTCGATAACATCCTATAACCTATTGTAAGTGAAAATCTGGGCCTCTGCTCCTATCACCTCGGCTTAGTTTCCGTGTTTAGTTATTTAGTAAGGATATTGCCCAAACCCTCACGGTTTGGATTGAAAAAAGAATATTAACTCTTTTTGATAATACTATTAAGTTAAAACCGTTATCATACACAGTAAATATTCTCGTTTATAACTAGGTACCTAGCTGCAAAGTCCTCATCGATTTTAGGACTTCCGCACAGAGGAAAGGGGGGTCTCGCTTAGCAATGCCTGCCTGCGGCTGAGCATACCACGTTACATCTTATACTTGCATGCCGATCGTATCAAGATATTTACAGTACATCATCTATCTAAAATGTTCTGTTCAATATTGATGCTGCATAGGTTTGAATGACAAGAATTCCTGCTAGGAACGCCACTAAACCCCCTACCTGTTTTGTATTTGCGTGCTACTAAACATATATTTGAGATTTTTAAACATCGCCTTCTATTAGTGATTGAAATTGCACCTGCATGAGGATTGATCGAGTAGAGGAAAGCCATTGACATCGGTCAAGTGCACGAGATTGATTCTCCAGTTTCTAAGAAAGAGGAGACTTCGGATTAAAGACAAATGCGACTTCACATTTATTGCAACACAAGCAGAGAAAGTGCCATACGCAGTCAGCTTCTTCCGCTTGCTTGACATCCTTATATTTCACTCCCTAGTTTCTCGAATCTTTCCTGGGGTTGCTCTTCCAAGCAAGCTCAAAATGCATTACTCAACGCTTATACAAGGACTTCTCGGTCATAATATCTTTCAGATGACCGCCAATTTGTCTATTGCATCTCCCCAGGCAAAGACCGACGTCCTTGTTTGCCTCGTCGCCGGTAGCGTTCCATATGCCACCCGGGACTCACCCAACTGGACTGCACTTTCGACTTCCTTCAATTTACGTCTTCAGTATAATCCAGCCGTCATCACGATTCCTGAAACAGAGAACCAGGTTAGCAAATCAATCACTTGTGCTGCTGCAGCGGGCTTGAACGTCCAGCCGAAAGGAGGTGGCCATTCGTATGCAAGTCATTCTACCGGTGGACAGCATGGAAGTTTGATCATTGATATGGAGAAATTCAGTGAGATCAGCGTGAATCAGAGTAAGTTATGAGCGTTCCATTTCATCCATCCCACAATTGATGGCAGAATTACTAACACAATCAGCTACTTTCATTGCGAAAATCGGAGCTGGTCAACGTTTAGGCAACGTTGCAGAAGCTCTTTACGAGCAGGGAAGACGTGCTCTTCCGCATGGTACATGTCCAGGGGCTGGTGTTGCCGGTCATGCTCTGCATGGTGGGTATGGGTATGCGTCGAGAAAGTGGGGGTTGGCGCTTGATCACATCATTGCGCTGGATGTTGTGCTTGCCAATGGAAGCCTGGTTCACACAACTAACAGTACGTACGCCGACGTGTTCTGGGCCATGAAAGGAGCGGGTGAGAGTTTTGGCGTTGCGACGTATTTGTACTTTCAGACGATGCAGGCTCCTGATAGTGTTGTGTACTTTGTCTCGGATCTGGCAGCTCAGATGCATAGCACGAGTACGTCGGACGCTGTGGATATTCTTGCGAGAGGCTTCGAGTTGCTTCAAGAGTTTTCTCTGACGTCGCCGCTCCTGACGCCGAATATCACTTTTGGGATTCACGTTGACAGTGATGGGACGTTCTTTCTGCACGGTTGGTGCATGGATTGCAACGCTGCTGTTTTTGCATCTACTGTCCTCCCCGAGATGGTAGCTGGGTATCCTGGTCATGTTGACAGTGTCACGGGATTAAGTTGGATTCAAGCTTTGACTGAACTCGCAGACCCAGGGCCATTGGAGCAGCCTCTGGGAAGCAGGTATACTTTTCACGACACCTTCCACGTAAAGTCATTGGCTACCAACGACGACATTTCACTATCCACTGTTGTGATAAAGGCTTACTTTGCTGAAGTGCTTGCCAACCAAGGGAAAGGGCCATTCTTCAGCATTATCAACATCTACGGTGGTCCCGGTTCAGCAATCAACACTATCTCCGCAAATTCATCGCATACTCAGGCCGTGGCTCTTTTTGGGTGATCCAAAACTATGGCCGTACGGCGAACGGCCAGCTACCTTGGAATGCAGATATGACTGGCATCGTTGATGCACTTACTGATGCAATGGTTTCGGCTCAGCCTGATGGCAAGTTCACTGCTTATGTGAACTATGTTGATCCGGACTTGTCGGCACAGAGGGCTGCACGAAAGTATTATGGTGCTGCTACTTATAATAGGTTGTTGGCGCTTAAGAGGACGCTCGATCCGGATTTTGTGTTTTGGCATCCGCAAGCCGTTGGAATGGCGGTCGAGTTTTGAATGATTTGAGAATGATTTGGATTAGACCTTTTAGATTCTTGGATGGGTTTTGGAATAGGGATACAAGGATTAGCCTCTGCTACACAGATTAATACATTATTTTCACTTGCTGAGGGATCGAAATGCACCGCGTGCAAAATTCCCCAACCGCTACTTC
This sequence comes from Lachnellula occidentalis, assembly GCA_007821535.1. NCBI lineage: Eukaryota > Fungi > Ascomycota > Leotiomycetes > Helotiales > Lachnaceae > Lachnellula > Lachnellula occidentalis. The sequence goes on from QGMI01000445.1 coordinate 5,762, forward strand.
GCCCAATTCACATCTCGCTCTCGAATATTGTTACAGTACTCGTCTTGTTCCAGAAATAATTCAATATGCTCTGGCTGTCACTTGCAGTCTCTCACAAAACCTCTACAGTACATCCACAGTCTCCCAAGCCATCCCAACGAGACAATCCTCAACAACAACCATCATGCCCCATAGCGACCAACGTGGCGACGAGACACGCGTAGAGGAGCCACCAGCGGGTTCTTTTTTTGAGAATTTGAATGGCAATACAGCCACCATGGGCGGCGAGGACGAGGAAACTGACGAGGAAGCTGACCGTATGATTGTCAAGTCTTAGCCTTTGCTCTTGCCATACAATTTACTAATCAGATCCATCTAGTTAGATATACCCCAGGACGGGGTTACCACGGCGTGTTTTGGTACACGTCCTTTGAGGCAATGGAAGCAGAGACTCGCGAGCGACTTCTAGCAGAGCATCGGTGGGATTTAGTTACGGATCACGACGAACTGGTTCGGCTACGGGAGGATGTGTTGAAGAATGGATACCGCGATATGGTCGTTCGGGTTCTCGAACGCGGACAGAGCGACGGGCTGTTTGCTGTCTCGCAAACAATTCGAGACTCGCTCAGGAAGCTAGACGAAGCGGATCAGGGATATTTCTTTCAGGAGGTGACCTCGACGTTGATTTCAGAGGCTGCTCAGCGCATTGCCAATTTTGATGCTGGAGGACAAGAAGCTCGAGAAGAGGTGTTCGGTATGTTCCCGGGGCTACTACTTGGGCTTTAGGATTGAATGACAGGATTAGAATCAGGGTTGGCGGAATACATGGTTGTTCTCACGTAGTTGTATCCGCTCGCTAACAACACAATGTACCAACGATCATCACTCTTTCTGTGTCAAAACGTCGCTTTGCAATCATGCCTTGAAGAACTATTCTAAATTTTACATATAATCTAAACTCCATAAAATGCTACCCAAACAACGCCTGCTATGCAGCTAATTAGAAGAATCAACTACTTCCGCAAACCACTGCCTCAAAAGAGTCGCCAAGACGCCTGGCAACTCCTTGACATCGCTAACAATCAGATAATACTGAAATGGGAATGTATCTAGATACCTGACGATCTTGACATCCTTGATCCCGGTCATCGGGTTCTCGAGGAACTTCGCTTCCTTTAGATCCATGACACTCTCGCCTTTCTTCTTATTTCTCACATCATCGACGACGACAAAGATGATCATGATTCGCTCCTCCAATGCCTCTCTTAGTAGTCGACGAATGGCTTCATGCTCAGAAGAGTCACAGACGCCATCGGAAATGATAAGCTCCATCTGCCAAAGATCCGCATTACGACTCTTCTGCCTCGCGGCCCGGAAAAGTTCAATACTCTCTCTGACCAAGCGCGTGACATCCGTACGACTCTGCTCAAAGCCGAAGTTCTGGAAGACTTTCGGGCCTGCATCAGAAGAGAAGGGCGTCTCGAAATCGTGCGCTACTTTGACATCCTCGCCAAAGCCCACAACGCAAATCTCGCCGACTTCAAGCATGCTCAGAGATTTCGAGACCATGACGAGCGTCTCGAAAGCCAAAGATCCACTGCCGGACTCGCCCATACTCTTGCTGTCATCAACGGCGAGCATGATTTGGTAGCTGCGCTTACTGGGAACGCTGCGTCGCATCCAGATCTTGTCGCGTTTGTACTGGGATGCGATGTAGGGGATGATGCGTTTGATGTTGAGACGTTTGCCGGTTCGGAAATCACCGCGCATCTTGGTTGCGAGGGTTGGGGCGAGGATTAGGCGGAGTTGTTCTGTTAGAGACAACGAGAGATCTCGTGTCAGGGCTTCGTAGTGTGTCCATTGTTGACGGGCATCAGCTGCGGTGCGCATGGAAGTAACGTCAAGGTGTGTGCTTTCGAGCTGATTATCAACTTCTTCCACATCTTCTTCCAAATCATCGAGAGGCTGGATGCGGGGAGCGTCTGGCGATGAAGCGCGATCCTCTTTGGCTTGGTTGATCACTGCACCGGCGCGGCCTTCATAGGCATCAGATGGCTCTGGGGGTGTCGAAGGCTCTGTCATATCGTAATCGACGTCGTCCTGTTCGACTTCATCCGGTTGGAATTGATCTGGCATTTCCTTGCTCTCGGAGTCAACGGCCATGGACTCATCAAGAGCGTGAGCTTGGTCTTCGGTAGCAGTGCCCAGAGCTTGTGTATCTGTTTGGGCGTTTTCATCTTGCAAATGCTGGAACTCGTTGCTTTCCGTATTGACATCGACATTCTGTTCATCCTTCTGCTCGGAAGGTTCTTGGATTTTGGTTTGCTGTCGATGCCATCTTTCGAGTGCCTCGCCGAGTTTCTTGAATGGCTGGGCAGAAGAGCTGTCTTGCGTATCGTCCATGGTGTCTTGAGGTGCTTCCCCGTTTGCTTGTCGCCCCTTCTCTCCATCTTCCGCAGCGGCTTCTTTTTGTTCAGAAGAATCACCGCCCTGCCCACCATCCTCTCTTTGGGCTTTGTTTGCGGATTCGGTTTGGTCGGCTGAGTTCTCGTCTTGGTCTTCACCGACCCCCTGAACGTCGCTGGGAACGGCATCTGCATCGGCATTGGCATCGTCATTTCGGTCTCGCAGAAGGCCTTCTTGTTCTTCTGGTGGCTGTTCTGGTTCATCAACCTTTTCGCCAGCCTCTTCTGTCTGGTTGCCTTCTGGTTGCTCTTCGTCAACATCTTCCACGTCCATATCAGAGCCAATATCTTGGTCTTCTTGTTGATCCATATTTTCGGCACCCTCCTGCTCCTGGCCATCATTCACCACCTCATCATCCTTTTCATCTTGCTCCGCATCAGAGAGATCATCCATCCCATCTTCGCTTCCAGAAACATCACCCTCTTCTTCATTCCCATCCAACTCCATATCTTCAGGCAAATCGAGGGCTTCTCCTTCCTGGGCATGCGGATCATGCTTCTCCGCCTCATCTTGCTTGATCTCTTCACCTTGATCAGCACCAGCCATCTCCTCTTCATCCTCCCCTTCATCACCCTCGTCCCCCTCAGCACCCTGTTTATCATTTTCCTGCGCAGCAACTTGTTCATCCTTGTTCTGCTTGCCTTTCGAATCATCACCCTCTTGATCCTTGTCAGCTTGCTCCCCATCTCCATCCCACATCTTCTCATCCACAGCAGTAGGGTCTAAATCATCGACATCCCCTGCCTCCTCGTCCATCTCATCTGCATCATCCTCGCCGTCAGAACCACCATCTTCTGAGCCTTTATCTTCTCCTTCGCCCATCTCGCCCTCCATATCTCCGTCTGCCATATCAACTGCATCTTTCTCGTCTTCCATTTCATTTTTCTCGCCAATATCTGGCTCCTGCGCGAGCTCGTCCAGATTCTCATCATCCTGAATGTCTTTGCTGATATCTTCCGCTCCTTCACCTTCGCCAAGACCTGTGCCGCCTTCGAGTTTATCGGTCTTGCCATCTTGAGCATCGGCTTTCTCAGACGGAGTGCAGAATCCTTGGGTTGCTATCTGTATGAAGGTTTTGGTGAGAATGTATGATGTCTTGCAGGTGGCGCGGTGGAGCTGTGCGTATCGGATTACCGATTGCTGAAGGATGTTGAAGTACTGCTGGAAGATCGGAAGGGCGACTGCGAATACTGCGCCTGCTGCCTTGCTAGTGCTTGATTGTTGTAATTTGAGGCAGCGGAGAATGTCGAATGCTTCGCTGATTTGGGAGACTATGTTTTTAACGTGCAGAGAAGTGATACTATTTGAGAGAGAACTGTCGTTCTTGGACAACCAGCTGGGATCTTCTGTAGAAGAAGGTAACTCGCTGATCGCGTTCTTGTGCTTCTCAATTGCAACAAGGATAGCATTACACATAGTAGAAAGTTTGCTGTCTAGATCTGTAATACTCCTCTGAGGCAGTTTCTTGGTTACCGATTCGGTTATAAGTTCGGTCCACGGCGTGATCTGGTCAATTATGAACGCCAAATCAGGACGGTCAGCAGTCAGTGCAGATAATTGAGTCCTGAGCTGTTGCGTAGAGCGAGTGATTTCTTGTTCGATGGTCAGGCGCTCGGATGTGATGATTTGTGGAGGAAGAGAGGGCAAGGAGTCCCATTCAGCAGAGAATATGTCGAATTTCTCCTTCCACGACATGATGGTGTTCTGGATGTTCTGAGAGTCCATCTTGCCAAGTTTCGAATGGATCTTGATAAGGTCCAAGGCAACACTTAGAATGTTCGGCAACCAGCGCAAGAGTTTCTCGTGATTCGAAATGGCTTCCGAGAGACCAAAATCATACTTGCTAGGAGCCCAAAGGCCTTTCGCCATTGCAATGTTGACTTCCAGTTCCGAAAGATTCGTCACAGCCCCAGAAAGTGTATTATGCTGAGCCAAAACTATTTGAAGGATGCCCTCGAGGAATCCGGTGCTTCGTGCGACCTCGGCACGGCTCAAATCTTCCGAATGCTTCTGTGCGGCGTCTCTGGCAAGTGGAGCTAGATCAATGGACTTGTGAAAGTAGTATTCCAGCCCAGAAATATCAACATCCGGTCGTGGAGTCAGGTTTCCGACGTTCACAAGAGATACAGATAGAGAGTCTTGCTTGGCGAGTGCATCCGCGCTGAGGTTATACTTTATTCCCATTTGACGGAGCTCTTTAAGCGTATCTGCAAATAGCTTCCGCTTTCTGGACTTCAGATGCTTGACTGTGACTTTGTTTTCTTCGTCCAGGACGGATGGCGTGGCTTTTTGGAGTTCGGCAATGGAGGTGAGGATATTGCCCAAGAAGGTATCAAGGTATGCCGATCCTTCCAAGGTGGATTCAGGAAGCTGGCTGGCGTCAACCATCATGCTGACAGTCTTAGACACATTGACGAATCGCTTGCTCTTCTTAGACCACTTTGGGACAGACGTAGCGCACAGAGCTAAAGCAGATTGGTCCACCGTTGGAAGTTGTACCAAAGGCGAGTACGAATCATATCCTTCCGAGAAGCTTTCATCCGGGATACCTTGGCTGATAACGAATTGCATCGGCTGGCTAAGTAGAGCCCTGAATTTCCGAACAATCTTGAAAAGCTTGTGATGGGATCTCTTAGCGCTGTCCTTGAGCGCAACAATATTCGTATCTTTCCAACTAGCCAGTAACAGTACATCTTTCATGGCCTTCTCCAACGACACCCTTCCCTTTTTAAGGGTCTCTTGAACTGGCTTCTCATATCGAGCATAGAGAGAAATAAAGTTCGAAAGAGCTGAGTTGATAATAGCCATCGACGGCTCGTCGATCATAATCAGTTCAAGGTGTTTCTGTAGTTGCTTAAGCAGTTGTAGTTGTTCCACATATTGTCCAATAACGGCTGTCTTGAAATAAGCCTCTAGGTCTCCGAGCAGCCTCGAGGCGTATTTCCTTAGCTCCTCATGATCACCCGAGAGTCCCAACGGCGCGGCGATGATGATCTGATATGCAAAGAACCACCAAGCTCTGGCGGCCTCCTCGCACTTCTTAGTCTCCATATCAAACAGCTTCGCCCACGTCGAGAGTTCCAGGCGTCGCCAACTGACGATTGTAGATGTCAGGTTATCATATTGCGAAAGAGCAGAGTTCAGACGGCTAGCCCAGCCTCCGTGTTGCCATTCGTGCATGAACTCGTGGACTTTTTCGACTTTGGTGATGATCTTTGCTATGGGGTCAGTGTGGTGAAAGTTGAGGAGATCTCGACACGAGGCTAACACATCTTCAAGGGTCTGCATGTGAGCGATTTCATCAACTGATTGTAGTTCTCGGAAGCGGCGTTGGATCTGGTGAACCAGTGTGACCAGTTTTCGGGCCTCGGGTAAATTGGCATCCGTGTAGAAATTATACGATTCTGGCACGGTTGCTGTTGGGCTCAGAGCCTCGATTTGATGGTCGAGAAGTAAGAGACTTCCTGGGAGGACTGAAGCGGTCATATTCCGTTGGTCACCTTGGGCTCCATGTTCATGGCGCGCACTAATCTGTTTAGACATGTGTTGAATGAAAGTCATAATGCTGTTTGACGGTGTTCCCGTACCGAGGAAAATATTGGCATGAACCTGAGCAATGTTCACAGCCGTATCCCTGGCTGTACTAGAAGACGAAATCCCAGTTGGCAAGCTCGAGGATGTTTCATCGTAGGCCGGAAAGAGTTCGTTGAATTGCTCTTCGTCTTCCTCATCTTCATCTTCGGCACTGCCACGGAAACGATACAAGCCTGAACTAGACTCCGCCTCGGCACGATCCGTTTTCAGGCGCTCATCCCATTGCATGAAGCAATCATGGAATGTCTTAAGAAGTGCATTCCGTTGGGGTTTTTGGAAGGAGGCTAGCTTCTCTGTGTTTGCCGTAACTTCTGCAAGAGCTAAAAATTCCATTGGATGATTCGAAAGGCCACTGTTCTCAATATAGGCAGGACCTCCGCCGAGGAAAGGAGCAACCTTGATGATAGCCGAAGAGGTTGCACCTGAATCAACTGAGACAAGTGTTGCCATTGCGAGACCAATTTGCAAACAGCGCAGCATACTGATGACAGGAGTCGTGATATCATTGTAGGCTTGATAATGTGACAGATGGCGTATGAGTTGGGCAACATTGCTTTGAATCAACCTGATATCATTCGAAGCATTCTCATCTGTGCCATTGAAATAGCTCATAAGGGTGGCGCGTAGGTCGGAGTGCACGACAGTCTTCAGAACATTGGCAAAGAATCCCTGGAGTTGATCTAATTCGGAATCCTCGGGACGGTAGATCTCTTGCATAAGTGCGGGCGGCTCACCCAACTCTTCGATATCGGAGTTTAAAAGTTGGCATCGAATATTCGATTCTTGTCCGGAGAAGATCTTTTCGAATTGCTGGAGAGCTGAAAGCTTGTTTTGAAGCATCTCGCGGGTGTTTTGATGGCGTTCTCGTTCGAGGCGCTGTCTTTTATCAGGATCAAAGGTCCGGTTAGGTACATAAAGAGTGATACACCCAACTGCAAACTGTACCCATGCGAGAGCTGAAGATTGCATTCCGTGCCTGGCAGTAGACTTTGCCGTCGCGAGGCAGACAGACGCAAAGCTGAAATGGTCTGAAAGCACTTTTTGAAAGTTATCTGTGAGGTGAACCGTGGGAGGAACTTTACCCCGTCGAGCTATAGACGATATAGTCTCGTCCAGGTCGACTGTTAAAACACTGGTTCCATCACTGAGCGAACGACTCCAAGCGCTGTAGTCTACTGAAAATCTTTCATCGTGAGTAGCAATGACGCTGATCATCATGCTCGAAAGAACCCCATTCAAATCCAGAAGCTGATCCCGGCAGATGATAGCACTTGACTTGGCGACTTTCTCTCCCATAGTGGGCAGTTCAGTCTCCAACAATTTGAGCGATTTCAAATGCACATCTCCAACAGTGTGAAGTTTGCGCAATAAAGAAGTAGCGAAGGTATCCGAGATGAGCTGAAATTCAGCCCCCTGGTTCCAAAGGTAGTCAATAGTCTGCATTGGACGCGAAGTGGCAGTTGAGGTGGCGAGGCGCAATTCGGAAGTTGTTGGGAGGTTCGCTAGAACAATCGTCTCCATATCAGCCGTAGCCTCTACCCCTTCCCCAGATCGCAAGTTCTGAAGTGACCCAAATTGGCGGAGGGCTTCGAATTCAGAGGCCATGAATGGCTCCACAATCGTCGCATCTGTGCTATCTCCATCTATATTTTCTGCCTTGCCAATTGTAGCTTCTAACAGCTCGAGTTCGGCGCGCAGTGTTTGGACAAGATTTCCGCCATCGACGTCTGATGTGAGGATGAGACGATAGGCTTTTACAAGTGAGCTCATGATACTGCCAAGCTCTGGGATTGAGATTGATATCTTCCATCGAAGAGCATCGAATCGTTTTGCCAGCTTGTCCATTTCACCCAGCGTTCCCATAACAGTCAAATTGGGAATGACGATAGGCCGCAGCTGTTTCCAGAGGATTTCCATGCTAAGTCCAGTGGTCAATTTAAAGCCAGAGCGGAATTCGGTGTTCAAGCTCTGCTGGATTGTAGCAACCATATGTTTTTCATGCTGTGTGGTCTCGGAAAGGCTGGCGAAGAGATCCCCGCCAAGGGCCAAATGAGCCTGGAAAGTTGCTTCTTCAAATGAGGGCGCGATAGCAAGATGATATGTATCCCACCAGTATTGTATCAAAGCGAAAATTGCCTGCTTTCGAACTTTCCAATCGCCACCTGCGATATTGTTTTGCAAGTACGATTTCAAGGCTGCTAGGCAGTGAGCAAGAAACGTGGAAATATTGACAGTCGAGTCTTTCGCAACCGCCGGCACACGCCCCCGGACAAGCGATCTCTGCAACCGATTCATCTTGCTCGGCTTCAGTGCATCAATCCCAGTCTCTTGACCGATCTGCGCCTCCATTGCAGCAGCGACCTCGAGCAGGGCCTCGAAGCAGACTGCAAGCCAGAACACCTGGTTACCAGACTGCTGAAGTAATGGTACTAAAGGTGAGTTTTGAAGAGGATGGATAATCTACAGTTGTATTAAAGCTATCAGTACAAGTGTCTACGAAAGGGACGGCACAGTTACTAACCTGTGCGTCTCTGAAGCCTGGTACCAAGGCGGTTTTCTGAGATATTGTGTTAAACACCTCCCCAATACATGTCCTGAAGTTTTGATTGTCGGGCGACTGATAGATCTGCATGTATGCTTGACATATGTTGGAGAATTTGGAAGCTGTGAAGGGGTCGAGTTGAGCGATGAAACGTGGGAGAAGGGACATATCAGACCAAGCTAGGTTGTCCAATGCTACATGTTGCAGAAGGCTTGCTTGTTTGATATCTGTGTTCTGAGATTCTAATACTTTGGCTAAGGTCTGATATCTCAGAATAGTGGCCTCGGGTTTGACGAACGACACCTGAGAATTTTCAAGCAAGGGCTCGAGGAAGATCTCAATTGCACGATTCCTCATGGCCCGCGACAGTTCACCAAATCTCGCATCCATCGTCAAAAAAATTCTGAAGTCAGGATGCGGTCGAACGATCTTTGGCTCACCATCTGAACCACAATGCTCATTAATGCTCAAGAAACCATTTGGCTCGAGGAGAGAGTTCAGTCGATCGAGGACAGATGCGCTACAGAGATTAGCGTTATCGAGAACGAGCCATTTGCCTTGCTCCAATGCTTTCACCAAGACACCATCTACCCATTCAAAGCGGGCGTTTTCGAGCGCCATGGGAGTCCTGGAAAAGCGTTGCAGGTGCTTGCTAGGCTCTCGAACTCTGGAAGTGTCGTCTTTGAGTGCAGCGTAAGGAGACTCCTAGCAAGGATAGAGAAATACGATGGAGATGTATCGCGGTGTTTGAGAAGTCCCAGCAGGAAGATTGCTTCTTCGGGGACCTTGGCAGGCAAAGATAGCAAGACTCGGTCGGTGAGGAAATCAGTAAGTTGTTCAAGGAAGGCACTTGCGGCTCGTTGGGGGTCAACTTGTTCAAACCCTCCAACGAGGTCCATAGTGTCGATATCGGCATTGAGGGGAAACACAACAAGTGATTTCCCACTTGCTGCGGCCACGTGCTGCAAGAGGGTCGTCTTGCCTGACCCAGATGGGCCGACCAGGATACAAGGTAAGTTTTGCTGAATGCATATCATGAGTGATTCGATTTCTGGTAATCGGCTGGTGTGCTCAATGGCGGGGAAAGAAAGACGTTGCAAAAGGCTGTCTCGTTGCATATAGGCAAGACCAACTTGGTAGGCGGCCGGGCTAAGGTTGTGGAAGAAATGGCGAAATGGGACTTCCGCGCCAAAGACATTGGCAAATATCTTGTCAGTTTCTTGTCGGTCTCGGGAAGATCGGAAGCGTTGTCGGAATATCAGATTCAAGAAGTCTGATGGGGTGGCAGCTGATAAGAGTGGGGCGGAAGACGTTAGTAGTTGAAGCCAGCGCAGGATATCACGCAGATTGAACTCCCATGGTCCTCCTTGAGAACCAAATCTCCGCTTATGCACAACTTCCTGTTCAAGTCGAGATACAAAGCTGATAATTGTCGTTACAACCTCATCAGACACGGCGGGAAAATTATGCTTGCAGATTAGCTGAAGATCCTCGTTTCTAAAAACGTCAGCATAGACAACGGTGAACCGGTTAACAAATGAAGCCGGTAATCCCTTCCGGCCACCTCCCTGGTGATGGGGATTTTGTGCGGCGAAGACAGAGAAGTTAGGATGACGTTTAAATGTCTGGTCGAGCTCCGAGATGTAGACTTCTCCACGATGATCGAGACATGCATTTAGTCCCTCGAGGACTGATTGAGAGGCCAGGTTCATCTCATCTAGCAGCACCCATTCGCCCTTTTGCATAGCCTGGAGGAAGGGTGCATCACGCCATGCGAAATGACCTGCCTCAGCTCCCTCGACCGGTACATCTGATCCAAAAAGATCCATTAAATCAGTCTGTTCCGAAAGATTGATTCGAGTCAGAGGTCTATTGCAGGCACGTGCCAGAGCAGCGATCAACGTCGTCTTGCCGACACCAGGACTACCCTCAATCAGAATTGGCTTCTGGACTTGAAGGGCACGAAGGACACGCATTGCATTTAGCTTGGTTGTAGGGGCGTCAAATGCAAACCCAGGATCACTACTCGCACCGGCTTGTTTGGGAGTTGAAAATTCTCCAATGGTGAGCAAATGGTCTTTGTTGACGAGCTGAACTGGATTGGAATAGATGATGCTGACGTCGTGCTGCAAAAGATTGCTGAGCTCTTGTAAGCACTTTTCTCGTTCTTCCCGGATGCTTTCTGGGCTAATGGCGAGAAGGGCAGCGGGATTGGCACCCAGAGTATCAATGTATACCATTGATGCACCATGGAGGACTGCAAAATAAGGGTCGGGAGTGTTGCATCCGTTCATGAACTTGACCCACGCCAGGACGTCTCGAACAGAGATGGAGTTTGACGCCGACGAGCGATAACTCTGGCCGAAGTATTCCGCAAAATGAACCATTGCACTGGAAAACTTCTTCAGTGGGCTATCAAGCTTGGCCTCTATAATTTGCAGCACATCCTCGTGCTCGGAAAGAGACGGAACCCAGATCTCGGTGAAACGATTCCTCAATGCGGGTGACAGTTCACGTTTGCCGTAGTCGCCGCCGGGATTCATTGTGGCGAAGAATTGGAACCCATCTGAAGCCTGGACGAACGAATCCTCAACTCCCTTTTCTGCAAGCAGAATAGTGCGCTGTGTTTCTAAGACGGAGTTCAGTCGTTCAAGGACAGAGTCGTCTGCAAGTGATATTTCGTCCAGCAGAAAGAATTGTCCCTCTTTCATGGCCTGAACAAGGCTTCCATCAGACCATTCGAAAAGTGCCTTGGTCTTTACCAGATTCGTCTCGATTTGCTTTCGCAAGGTTTCTGAAACCGAAATGAGATCGGAGGGAGATAAGGCTCTGTATGTCGCTATCAAAATGTTGAGATCTGCTGGAGCCGCTTGATCTTCAAGATGAAGAACCTGAACGAGGTCGTGGCGTAGTTGATCCAGAATTACGGCACGATTTCGAATCGGACGTTGAGCACCAATGAGATCCCCAGTCTCGGTGTTTTGATGGGCATTCACAATATGCAACTCCTTCGCAAACGCTTCCCCCAGCATTTGACAGACGGTTGTTTTGCCGCATCCAGTCTCACCGACCAAGAGAACAGGCTCATTGTTCCGTAGAGCATGCGCGACGAGTACATATAATCTCCGCATCGCTTGCGTCCAGACAACCTCTTGGGTATTTGAAGTTGCATCGTAAGACTTGATTTCGGGGCAGCGGCTGGCGTCATAAAGAACATTCGGATCAAGCTTGACTTTGAAGATCTTCTCAATGACCTCTTTCACCGCAAGCCTCTCCTCAGGATTCCGAACTCGCTCAGCCAGTAGCATGTATCCATTGGCAGCAAGCTGTTCTCTGTCGTCGGCATCCCTGAGCGCCCATCTGAAGAGATCTCTCAAAGTAGCAAAGCTATCCTTCTGCTCAAAGAGGCGATTTGATTGTCGTAGTCGTGAAAGCTCCTTGTAGACGGAAACAATCCTTCTACAATCAGATGGGGCGACTTTTTGACTACGTTTCTCCAGAATGAAGTCAAGCTCATCCTCGGGTATGTCATCGAAGTGGAGCTCGAGGAAACGATTTCGGAAAGCTCGCGAGAGTGTCTTTCTGCCACCATAGAGTCCCGGCGGATTCTGGGTCGCAAAAAGCATAAAATTTTCGTGTGGTCGAACAATTTCTTGTGTCTCGGGAATCAAGAGCTCGCGATTATCATCAAGCAGTCTGTTGAGGGCTTCAAGAACATCTGTCGGAGCCAAATTCAACTCGTCAAGCACAATCCAATGCCCTTGACGGAGAGCTTGAACAAGGAGACCTTCCTGGAAGCGAAGCTGCCCATCGGCACCCGAAACATATGTCCCCAAGTACTCTTGCAAGTCAGTGTGCTCATGGTTGTTGATCCTCACGAATTTGTTACCGCTGAATTTGGCTAGGTACTCAATCATACTAGTTTTTCCGGACGAGGTTGGTCCTTGAACGAGCACGGGAAACCGTCGAGTTGACGTCGCTCGGACGAGATTGAGCATATTGCGTTCGACAAATGGAGTGATGATGTACTGAGGCTGCTCCTCTGGCACTTCCATACCTTGAAGCATCCAATATTGGCGGTCCTTCTTCTTGTTCATGAATCTCACATATTGCTTTCCATCTTCAGGATGCCGCGGAGTTTGGGATAGAAGAGCCTGTGGGTTTGGATGACTTTCCAGTAAGTGATGGTTGATTAGAGGCATAATCAGCTTTTCTGATTCTCGGTCAAGCAGAGTCAAAAAGCCCATGGCGAATCCCTCATATAGAGCTCTCCGCAGGCCATATGATGGCGCAATCTCTGTTACATAACTCAAAACCCGAGTCAGCGTTCGAAGACTGAAGTGTGGAACTTGATTTGCTCCATCTACTATGCGCTTGTCGTCTGCTCTACGTTTCGTGTCGAGGTAAAGTGAGGTGACATCAAGAGCCGCCTTGTCATCACTGCTACTTGTTCCTTTCAGATAGGCCTTGACAACAGCTAGGAGATCATCGCGGTTGCGATCCGGACTCTCGACATAGATCTCGGTAAATCGTGACCGTAGCCCCATTGGTAAATCTCGCTTTCCAACATCAGTTGCTGGATTCATGGCACCAAATATACGGAAGTCTGGATGCGCTTTGACTCTCTCGATCTCGCCAGTTTCGGATAGCAGAATAGATGGACTGCCGCCCGGTCCGCTGTGCAAAAGGTCTGCTATGCTCTCCAGGGTATCTGGGGAAGCTAAATTGATCTCATCCAGCAATACCCATTCGCCATTCCGGGCCGCCTTTACAATATTACCTTCCACAAAGGTGAAAGCGAATCCCTTCGAACCAGCTGAAAGTTGAACATCGAACTGGTTCAAGCTTTCGGAAAATCTCTCCCATCGAGGTCTTAGCTGAAGTAATGATTGTAATCTCGATTCAGTCTTCCGGCGTTTGGTAGGTTGTTCGGCAGCAGGACGTCCATTCGTTTGCTCTTTCTTCCTCAGTTCCGAAATGATATGATTGAACATCTTAGGAGCTTCTCGCCAGAGCTTAGAGGCTTTACTCCACAGACTTTTTGCAACAGACTTGGCCAGTTGATCAATATATTTCTGGTTCTTGCTTGCAGATATGCCAGTGGCTGCAAAGAGTTCATCAAATTCATCCTTGAGCGGAATGGCAAGACTTCTCACGTTTACAGGCTTGAAACCACCGAGAAGATCACCTACTTCGCTTTGCTGAGACAGATTGACAGCGGTGAGCTTGTACGCCAAAGAATCCGCGAGCTGCTGAATGACGGTCGTCTTTCCAATACCAGTTTCTCCAACGAGCAGGACGGGCTCCGCCATCTTCACAGCAACTCCAACCTGCTCAAGTAGCCGCTTCGCAGGGGCAGTATTGGCGAAAGGTCTTGCTTTCTTGGCTGGCTTAGTAATGCGATTTGCGCTTCGTTTTGGCAGCCGCACTCGTCCAATCGTCAATACCGCCTCGGTATCTTCATACCGTGGGATATGTGAAGTAAGGAAGTGCTCAACCCGTTGTGGATCAATGTGCATTTCTTCGGCTATCGCAGCGATGACAATCCTCCGAGTCTCTTCGGTCTGCAAACTTCCAGCAAAGCAATCTGCAGCTTCCAAGAACATCTCATATTTCGTCGTGTCGGTTATTGGTTCTTCGCCGGTTCTAGATCCGGCTGCAACGAGATTGCTGTCCAGTCTTCGACACCATTTCAGAAGATCACGAGGACTGATCGGACGGCCGAGAGACGTTCGGCTTTTCGATGCAAACGCCGGTTTGTGGGACAATGTGTACAGACGTTCGTAAACATTAATGATGCCGGGTAGAAATTTGTGAAGTATTGGATGGGTGCCACTGATAATCTCGCGGAACTCATCTTGTGTGGGCATCTGAACTGGTACTCGCTGCCAAAGTCTCGCTCCAAGCATGTGTAATGCGGGTGCATTTTCCTGTCCAGTCACGCTGAGCGAAGTGCGGATGCTAGCAAGAAGTCTAAATCCACGTCCAGCCTTAATGGTCTCCCCACGACTGGGTATCAGAAGCTCGCCTCTCTCGATGAGGGGTAGGATCACACTGATCACTTCATTTGGCGCTCGGTCAAGATCTTCAATAAACACCCATCGGCCTTCCTTGACTGCTGTTGTCAGGACTCCAGCTCTCCAAGTAAATGATCCTGGGGTTGATCCTGTAGCATACATTCCGATGAGCATCTTGGCATCAGTTTGTTCGTTCAAGTGAAGTGAGACCATATTCGTGTCAACGCCAAGCTCACGAGCAAAATCATTGACGAGTGATGTCTTTCCAGAACCAGCAAGTCCATGAAGAAGGATTGGTGAAGATGAGAGCAGTGATTTCGCAAATAGTTCCATGTTCCTCGAAGCGGTTGCTGTTTGTACAAGAGCAGAAGGTCGAGGCGCGGGTCCATTGGGCCGGGGGAGTAGTGTGTTTCCACAGCGTACAACCAGATCCGAAAGACCCCCCAGGTTGAAATCATCGAGGCCCGATGTGCCTTCCTTTCTTGCCATACTTTCCCTATCTGCCTCTCGTAAACTCTTCTCCTCAAACAAGCTCAAGAAACCATAGTCTACAAGCTTCCCATCATAATCTCCCATGACCGCATCTTTGCCCAGATGTTCTTCGATCATAGCTTCGAGTTTCAAATCCGATGCCGAGCATAGCTGACTGAATACCCGGACTGCAAGATATCGTACCCCCCTATCAGTATGTGTGAAAAGACTCTGTATCCGCGCTCCAGAAATTGTCTGTGTAAATGTGTATTTGTCAAAGTTTAACAATCGAAAAGTCGCAAGTAAGATCTGCTGATAGTTCAACGTTGAAAGTTCCATTTGCCCCCACATGCTTCCTATCCTCGAGGTCTGCGGGGGCTTGCCAGTGTCGGAGGAAGTATTCTCGAGATATTTCTCCAAGTAAGTCGACAGATGCGGCGCAAGAGGCAATATCCTCGCAAATCCCTCAATAACTTCATTCTTTTGAATTGCCCTATTACTTCCATCTATCCACCTTGCCGTCGAATCTGCAAAAATGCTCTCAAATGTCGTAAAAGCTCGGAGTGTAAGTCCTGGCTGCAGAGCAGTCTGCGCAAGGGTTCCCAGAAATCGCGGTGTATGTTGTATTCGTATAATTTCTCGTAATTCGTCAGGCAGCTCACGAAGAGCAATTTGCCCTGCATCTGGGGTATCTACCTCCATTTTGTGAGGTTTTGTCGTCAAATATCAGAGCTGGATGCGGGCATGTTGAAATCCCAGATATTTTTTTTATCGTAGAAAGGCGATAAACATTTTAGCGTGCACGGGCCAAATCGAAATATACTCCGTACTAGACTTTTCTCGTCGTGACAACCTCAACTCTCTCCATCCACATCTCCCTCACCATCAACAATCGCCACCATGTCAATGACTTGCCAGACAGCAGCTCGGAGCTGCGTGCGCTCTCTGCGAATGCAAACACCACGGACATGTCTCGCGCAGGCACAGAGGAGGAGATGGGCAAGCTCGGAAGCTACGGTGTCGAATCCCAAGGTCTCGGGCATTGTAGATCAGATCAGTCAATTGACGCTCCTGGAGACTGCAGACTTGGTGTCCAGCTTGAAGGTACCATTCTGCATATCTTCACTCATCGAGTATCCATCAATGCTAACCCAACTCCCCTGAGTAGACTCGATTAAACATCCCTGACATGCCCATGGGCGGTTTCGGAGGTGGCCAAGCCGCACCCGCCGTCGCAGCCCCCGTCGAAGAAGAAGAAGCTGCTCCTGCGCAACAAGAGAAGACACTGTTCAACCTAAAGCTGGATAGCTTTGATGCTAGCGCCAAGCCGAAGATTATCAAGGAGATTAAGAGCATGATGGGCTTAAGTTTGGTGGACAGCAAGAAGTTTGTGGAGAGCGCGCCGAAGTTGATGAAGGAGGGTGTTCCAAAGGATGAGGCGGAGAAGATTGTAGCTGCGTTGAAGGCTCTGGGTGGTGTGGTTGTCATGGAGTAGATGAATACAAGATGGCTGTAGGATATAGTAGGAGGCATTGATTTGAGGATGTGGATCCGAATGAGGTTCGAGAGGATTGTATTTATACTAACATGTGTACAAAATCAATTTCTCAAACAGTACAGTTTATTTGCCAAAGTTGGCTGAATGATACGGATGCGCTTGTGAGGCTGTTTGGCATCTACTAGCAATTCGATGATTGGTTTTCTATCAGTTAATTGGCCAGGTGTATGTTCGTGGATCTTGGAAAGGGTGTTTTGTTTAATGATTATCACGATGCACGCTTTCTCCATCCAAACTCGTATGACCTTCGCAAATTCCTGGGCAATGTATCAGAGCGGCTACACCTCGCTCAATACTGACCTCCCATATTAAACCTGCTATGATTTACTCACCAATTCTGGATTTGGTCAATATACCAGCGAATTGGTAAAAGTTAAGGGCTTTCTATATGAACCATCAGTTGCTTTTTGCTCGTCAAATTTCGAAAATGTTTCTATTTAGAATTCCTTAGGGTGTTTTCCTTACTTCCTTCCTTCCTTCCTTCCTACTTCTTCTATTCCGCCAATCGTCAATAGAGCATACCCTCCGCTGCCCCTATGCGAGATAGATAGCTGCTTAGGGGGTGGGAGGTTAAATAGTAAGTTTTTAGCCCCTGCTTTTAGGGGGTCTCCGCTTTTCTTGGCTCTCACCCCTTCTCTCTTAATCCCAGACTTAGCAGCTCCGTATAGCAAGATGGGCATCCTGATAGTGCTGAAGCGCTATAGCTTCAGCCTCATTTGCCATGACCGTATTCTTAGCAGCCGCTGATTAATTGCTTCTGCAAACCCCCCCCTCCCTCTTTCCTCTACTGCTCATTTCTCCCCACTCTCCTCTAGAGGTAGAAATTTATCCCTCTCCTCCTCAGTATCTGCATCTGTCTCTGCCTGAGTCGTCTCACCCTCTATACCTAGGTAGGACTTGAATTCAACCTCAACTTAGCTAGATTAGACCGATCCCCGAAGATAGTGAAATATCAATCGGCAAGTGAAGAAGCATTGCTCAAATAGTTGATCTGCTTACAAAGTCCTATAAAGTGATCAACAAGGTAGTACATTGACGAATTCTCATAATTGGTGAGTATAGTAAATCATAGCACACCGCCAAATCTTCGGCGCAAAAGCCTAAAATACGGCATACGTCTTATATCAATTTATCACAAAGTCTGTCGTCAAACACAACAGGCGCCCACTTGGCTAAGTGGGTTAGATCAAATTGTGTATTGGCAAGTAGGAATTGTAAAAAACCCCTTTAATGCAAGGATGCTAGGGGTTTCTCCTGAGGCCAGCTATAGCTGGCCTCAAGGTTTTGTGTTTTTGAATTGACATGTTTTTTTGAGTCTCGAATATATGTCTATATGATCTTTGATATCTTTTTGTATTCTCAAGACATGTCTATGCCTGATCTTAGCGTTGATGGTTGTCCTATATTAGCGAATTCACATATATATAGTTGTGCAAGCAACTTGCTTGGCTTAGCCCGGATACACAATCTTACTATCTTGTAAGTCCTAATAGCGCCGCCAAAGTAAGACAATAGGCTATGTATCTCATTTTACTCTATTAAAAGAGACAAATCCCAAGCCGGGCGAACGGCCTCTATTCTTTCTGCCGTGCAGTGGTCCTCACCGCCATTTTTGCTTTTTTCAAAGGTATGTACGGAATCAACGGAATCAACACTTGTCACTTAGCAATCTAGTATACGAGCCACGGCTACCAAGACTGCTTTGATGTTATGAATAATGCATTTTAATATTCGGCCATGCTATAACGTAGACTTTAGAAGTCGACGGGATTTTGTGAAAGAGAGCAGACGACATATTATTTACTAGGTCAACTTAAAGTCAACTCAACTAGAATCAAGTCGACCTAGATAAGGTTGAGTGTATAGATATACTACTTCTTAAATAAAGCAATAATGCCCAAACTGCATATACCTATGATATATAAAAAAACTAGGTTCTCAGACATCTCCTACAAGAACCTCCTATTCTAGCATACTACCCCCCCCCCCCAATATCCACATGAAACAAGTAATAAATAACCATCACACTCAGCTATATTTTCCATCCGTTAATCAGTATCTCGTCACAACACTCAACTTAAAATCCCTTACTATTACTTAGCAAGAATAGTAACACCCCCTACCCCCTATCCACGCTATCCTATGCACATAAAATAACCATATATTCCCACCTTACCTACCTTATACATCAGACTCAGTTGCACACACAGCCTTTATAAAAACTGCAGGTTCTTTCCTTTAGCACACATAACTAGTCCTAGAAACAAAATACCCATCGCCTGCTCACCCCTCAAGTCTCAAACATAACTATAATACTCCTAATTCGATACTCTATCACAAAACAACGCACTCGTCGTACTCGCTCAGATCACAGCAACAGTCTCTACTGCTAAGAACAACCAGGACGACGCATTTCAACTACTCTTGGTCGGTGACGGATGTGGCTCTTGTTTTCTTAATAGGGACTGATGGTCTTAGATTAGACCCAAGGCTGAGCGTATTTCTAAATCTAAATACTAGCGTTCTTCTTCACACGTTGTTGAAAGAGAGGTTCGATGAGGTATTAGGTTAGGAAGGAATAGGGAGAATCAATGCATTGAAATGTATTATACATGTGGGGACGGTTGGGGACGTTCCGTAGAGGTGTTTTTGGAGTTAGGTATGAGAAGGCCTGGCTGGGAAAGTTGGATAACGATAGTTTAGCAAATTGGGCATAGAGGGAGACGGGAGGGGCGGTTACTTGGATAGGAACGATAAAGGGAAAGCAAAGGCATAATAAAAGGTAGAGGTGGAAGAGCATAGGTTACAAGCGAACAAGAAAATCTATGCATCGTTTATTCAACCTCCAGCCAGCAACTCAATAATGTACATCCCCCCATCCATTCATCACCACCAATTATCTAGTAGTAGTAATTCTCCTCGGGCACCCTACCCCTCATAAACTGTGGCTCACTTCCGCGCACGTAAATATCCTCAAACAGAATCTGGGGCGTCGCATCAGGAGGAAGCATTGCCTCGGCCTCCTTGACCTCGGCATCAACCGATGCGCGTGCATCCTTATCCATACTCTTGAGCTCGTCTTCAGTCGTGACGTTCCACTCGATGAGTTTCTGCTTCAGGCCAGCGATGGGGTCTTGGGTGGAGCGCATACGTTGGATTTCCTCGCGAGTACGGTATGTGGTACCAGGGTCCGACATGGAGTGCCCTCCGTAGCGGTAGGTTACGTATTCGATAACCATGGGACCGTGGCCAGCTGCTGTGAATGCTTTGCCGTAAGCAACGGCAGCTTTAACAGCAAGAACATCCATGCCGTTGACCTTTAGGCCAGGAATGTATTGGCCGCGCTTGTAGTATTCGGTCGAGGCCGAGGAGCGGTTGGCTGCTGTTCCCATACCGTATTTGTTGTCTAGAAACATCGTTAATACACGTGCATCCAAACGCAATGTCAAGCCTAAGAGGCAGAGGAACATGGTAGGGAAGTGGACATACTCTCGCACCCGAACAAGATCGGTAACTTCCATAACTTGGCCATGTTGAACGCCTCGAACACCTGTCCCTGATTACTCGCACCATCACCATACAACGCAACAGTTGTATTCTTATTCCCATTATACTGATGCGCAAACGCCAGACCGGCACCAACCGGGACCTGGGCCCCCACAATACCATTTCCTCCATAAAACCCCTTGGTAAACATATGCATAGAGCCTCCCTTGCCGTACGAAACACCTTCACGGCGTCCGAGCAGCTCGCCGATGATGGATTTAACAGAGGCGCCGCGCATGTATGCGAAGCCGTGGCAGCGGTAGGCGGTGATGATATCGTCCTCTTTTGTGAGAGAGTGTTCGATACCGGTGGCGACAGCTTCTTGGCCGGTGGACAGATGGCAGAAACCGCGAATCTTCTTCTCTTTGTAGAGTCTATCGGCGGCCATTTCCATACGTCTGCAATATAAATCTCCTTAGCCCTATTGTTCCCATTTCTTCTCAAGCTGATTAGGTGGCAGTAGACATGACTCACCTCGTAGACACCATATCGATATACATCTGCTTCAACTCTCTCTTGGTAGTATCAAGCGTATAAGCTGGGGGGTCCAGCTCGTACGTCTCGAAAGACTCATCAGATAATTGCACCTGGAAAGGCTTATCATCTTCCTATAGAGATTTTTCCGTCAGCATCAATTCCCAGTATCATGTTCGACTGCCATCCCAGCTTATCCCTTCCCACCAATTCCGGATGCAATTGAGGCTAATCTTACCTGAGGAACAGCATCCTTATCTGCATGCGCGCTCGCAGCATCCGTCGTGACAGTCCTCTTGCTCAGCGCAACCCTCGAGAAGGCATTGCTGCGTAGACCCACAGGCCGAGATGTCCTCAATGCTCGGGATAG
The DNA here is from genome assembly GCA_007821535.1 of Lachnellula occidentalis. NCBI lineage: Eukaryota > Fungi > Ascomycota > Leotiomycetes > Helotiales > Lachnaceae > Lachnellula > Lachnellula occidentalis. The sequence continues at coordinate 26,779 of QGMI01000445.1, forward strand.
CATTGTGGGAGGAGGAGTTGTAGGTAAGGAGGTGAAGGAGGAGGAAGATTGAAGGCAAAGTTGAGATTATTTGGCGGGCCGTTTCTGGAGTTCTGCCAAAATGTCGTTGGGAGCTTCGGGATATGCGTTGCCGTAGTCCGTTTAAGATCTAGCGCGGATTAACCAACCCGGTATTATCCCGACATATACATATATGTCTCCCTCTTTGAATAGAATCGAAGAAGGGATTGAGGCGGATTTATAAAGGATACTAGAAGTATTGCCGCGTCAATAAGTCATTGTTTTCTCACTTCACACCACTGTTAAGTCACTCCCAAGCTCAATCTTAAATACCATGTTCTTTTAATGTACCGCACCTATCCGTCTGCTCTACAAAATCATCCCAACGCTCGCTAATGCAAATCCCAACCTATCCGGTTCCCAATCCATTCTGGCCGTGTTCCTATATGCGCCCATCCATAAAACCAGACACTCCACAGATACCATGGTACCCGGGGAAAAAAGGACATATCAAAACGCCGAGGCATGCATGAAGATAATATAAGACGTTTCGTGGCCCGAGAGATATGCGTTCATGTAAGTGTAAGCATCTAAAAATGCACGCAGCTAGCTGTTGATTCAAATCGAGGAGAGTGGGTGATAGAGGAAGCTCAGCCGCCAGCGCCAATGTCGTGTGTAGGTTCTAGATCGGACAGTGTAAACTGGTACATGACCGCTGAATCGTTTTGGTGAAGGTCAACTTGCACGTCTGAGGTTGATCAGTCATCGTCGTGGAAGAAGGTTGGTCCTGTGGCTTGAGGTGGTGCCGTTGATGGCCCCACATCCGTCATGTCCACATCGTCGTTTGATAGTAGTCCCGACATCGTTTGGTCTTGAGCGATCGAATTTGATCGGTACTCGAGAGCACTTAATGGTCTCGGGGTTGAGGATAGTAGGCGCTGGGCCAGAGTATCCCTTTCATATAATTGCTCTTCAGGAGGAGAGAATGACCAAACCTGGAAATAGTGAGTAAAGATCTCACAACGGAAAATGGCCGACTTACCTCCATTATCGTGCGATTTGACCGGCTAGCCATCACAACACACTTTTCCTCTTCGAACGCAACTCTCCATACAGCATCAGCGGGGGCGGTGAGTTCCCTGACCAATACACCAGTCTTCAGATCCCAGACCTTGACTCTCCCATCACTACCTCCACTTACAACCCGAGTATCGTCAAATTGCAAACTCGTCACACTATTGTCATGAGCAGCCAATCTATGTATGGGTGCCATCTTTTCCAAAGACCAGACTCGTACTGAACCGTCAGATCCACCAGTCACGAGAGTATTCCCGCGCATCTGAAGCTGACCAACCAAAGAAGTATGGCCTTGAAGAATTGCTACGCAAGCACTGGAATTGGTGTTAGCGAAGGTATCAGCACTTACCACAATTTACTTACCCATTATTTGGATCCCATATCCTCACACTTGTATCCAGACTGCCTGTTGCTATTCTTGAGCCATCAAAAGCAATTGCATAAATCTGGGAGAAATGCCCCGTAAGCGTCCGGAGACACCTCCCTTCAGAAATACTCCATACCCTCGCAGTTGTATCGTAACTGCCGGAAACCACAATATCACCCTTGATCTCCAGACACCTGACGCTAGCTTGATGACCCACGAGGACATTTTTGCAAAGTCCGGTTTTGATATCCCAAACTCTCAGTGTCGTATCTCGTGAGCCAGAAATGGCTGTGTGCGCATCTGACATTTTCAAGCAGCGCACTGTCGACGTATGCCCTCGAAGAGTATGTAGGCTCTCGCTAGATTGAGTCAGTATCAGGATCCACCCTTTCTGCACATTACATACCCAGTAGACATATCCCATACCCGAACATCTCTATCACATCCTCCACTAACAAGAGTATCCTCCCAAGGAACCATAGCCCAAACACCCATAACATGCCCCTGCAACGTTTTCTGTTGATTCCCATCCGTATTGAATACATGAATCTTCGCATTATCCAGTGCCACCACAATGTATTTCGGCGTAAGATGTAAACTAGTCACCACCCCTTGATCCTGCGTAATATGCCTCGCAATATTCCTTCCACCGGTCCTCCAAGCCGTCTCTACCAAGTACCTTTGTTTGAAGTGCGACTTGTATGATCTAATCTTCGGCCTCCTCAAAGCGATCGAACTGGTAGTACTATCAAAACTCCTCGAATTGCCAGGAACATGCGGTGCTACCGCTGTCGTTCCTGGATATGAATAACTCGGTGCTTCGCCGTCGAAATATCCAAAGATTGGGTTCGGGGGAGGTCGTAGCGAGGAGAAGGGAGGCGTGCTGATATGTGCTTCTGACAACCTGCGCCCGTAATCGTGTTTTGCACACAGCTTCATCCATGTCACATCATCAGCCAGTAATTCCCGCCATCTTTGCGAGACCTGAGAGGCGCGAGCGAGGACCTTGGGGTCGTCGATGAAGGAGAGTATCTATGGAAAAATTAGCAGGGAAGGGAAGTCTAGGCATAATTATATATCATACCCGTAGACATATTTCGTTTGGTAGACTGGTGAAGGGATCTTTCTTCAGCAACGGATCTATGTACTGCCGTACAAAGCTAAGCTCCCGGCTGGTGCAGATGTTCAAGAGATCCGCCAACAGCCTTGTCCGTTCTGGGTGGGAGCTGGTATTGAAACGCACTCGCATATCTGACAAATAGACATCTTCCTCGTCTCCTGCTTGGCTCCAATCCGGTTGTGGGTGATCTGGACCTGGACTCGCTGCTGGGGTAGGGGGAGGGGGGGGATCATGGCTCGAATGTGTTGGGGAGTCCGGGTCGGCTGAGGGGGTCATCATATTAGGGGTAGGAGGCCCTCGCGGGCGTGTCTGCACGATCTTTTCGACTCGAGAGGGCAAGCGTACATTATTCGTGGTATTGAGGGTCAAGGTGGCGCGGGTGGTGGGAGAGAGATCGCCGTCCTCTGGGTTGAAGCCCATCGAAGCCCTTCTTTCAGTCAGACTCAGAGGTCTATAGCCCTCCATCGCAGCTTCTCTGGTCATATATGCTGGCGAGGTGAGGTTCGGGAGGTAGGAGGGTTTAATGATGTCTGGCGGGGTTGATCGTCGGTGAAGCTTTTACGGTGAGGTCTGGATCTTGTGGAACCTTGCTGGACTAGCTAGTTGCGTTAGAAGCTGCGTTGCGGGTTGCAGTCTCGATGGTTAAGTTGGTATGTACAATGGCAGACGTTATGATTATCATGTGGATGTGGTATTGGCTTTGGATTTGAATTTGTTCGTTTTCCAGTGGTGTAAGATGGGTGGATATACGCAGTCAAAAGGAGTTGGGTCGTGCTACGACTGCATGCGGACTTCACTGTACTGTACAGACCGGTTATGTATAAATGCGGACCAAATCGTGAAACATGGCCCTCGAACCTCGAACCTCGTGCTGCCGTCGCTGTGGATGTGGTATACCGTCGTCGTCGTCTCGTCGTCGCGATGGGATGGGATTTGAAAGGGGAAGAATAGAAGAGGATGTTGTCGTCTCCTCCACACTCTCTCTCGCCTCGCTCACTCTCTCTCTCTCTGCAGCGGCGGTGGGGCGTCGGGCTTGCAGGGTTGACCACCGGCAATAGCAGGGGATGGGGGGGAACTTCTCCACTAAGAAGAGCGAATGGGCGTCTAGAGATCCGATTGTACGGGATGTCTTGCAGAGAAAGCATGAATGAGGGAAAGAAGTCTACTCGGTATGGTATATATATATAT
>QGMI01000446.1:0-30487 GCA_007821535.1 Lachnellula occidentalis
CACTTAGACTACCTATATCATAGCGAATACTAGAGCTAGAAAGCTAAGGCTAGTAGCATTTAAATGCCTTTAAATAGCTTTAAATCTATAGCATATATAATACTAAAGTTGCTAGCCTTCTAGTACTTATTTATCGACTATAAGCCTAGGAAGCTAAGACTTCCTTAAGCGAAGAGGGCTGGTGCCGCTAAAACGTGTATAGGCCATTCTACCTAAATCTTATAAACATTTAGACTACCTACATTATAGCAAATACTAGAGCTATAAAGCTAAGACTAGTAGTATTGAATTGCTATTAAATAGCTTTAAATCTATAGTATATATAATACTAGAGTTGCTAGTTTTCTAGTACTTATTTATAGACTTTAAGGCTAGGAAGCTAAGACTCCCTTAAGTGAGGAAGGCTAGTACTACTAAAATGTATATAGGCTACCTTACCCAAATCTTATAAATACTTAGACTACCCGCATTATAGCGAATACTAGAGCTATAAAGCTAAGGCTAGTAGCATTAATTTGCTATTAAATAGCTTTAAATCTATACTATATAAAGTACTAGAGTTGCTAGCTTTCTAGTACTTATTTATAGACTTTAAGGCTAGGAAGCTAAGACTTCCTTAAACGAGGAGGGCTGGTGCCGCTAAAACGCGCACAGGCCACCCTACCTAAATCTTATAAACATTTAGACTGCCTGTATTACAGCGAATACTAGAGCTATAAAGCTAAGGCTAGTAGCATTAAATTGCTATTAAATAGCTTTAAATCTATAGCATATAAAGTACTAGAGTTGCTAGCTTTCTAGTACTTATTTATAGACTTTAAGGCTAGGAAGCCAAGACTTCCTTAAGTAAGAAAAGCTAGTACGGCTCTACCTGTATAGGCTACCCTACCTAAGTCCTATAAATACTTAGACTGCCTATATTATAGCAAATACTAGAGCTAGAAAGCTAAGGCTAATAGTATTAAATTGCTATTAAATAGCTTTAAATCTATAGTATATAAAGTACTAGAATTGCTAGCTTTCTAGTACTTATTTATAGACTTTAAGGCTAGGAAGCTAAGACTTTCTTAAGTAAGAAGAGCTAGTATAGCTCTACCTATATAAACTATCCTACCTAAATCTTATAAACACTTAGACTACCTATATCATAGCGAATACTAGAGCTAGAAAGCTAAGGCTAGTAGCATTTAAATGCCTTTAAATAGCTTTAAATCTATAGCATATATAATACTAAAGTTGCTAGCCTTCTAGTACTTATTTATCGACTATAAGCCTAGGAAGCTAAGACTTCCTTAAGTAAGAAGTACTAGTACGGCTCTACCTGTATAAGCTATTCTATCTATTTTCTATAAATACTTAGACTACCTATATTATAGCAAATACTAGAGCTATAAAGCTAAGGCTAGTAGTATTAAACTGCTATTAAATAGCTTCAAATCTATAGTATATATAATACTAGAGTTGCTAGCTTTCTAGTACTTATTTATCGACTATAAGCCTAGGAAGCTATAACTCCCTTAAGCTCTAAATGCCGATATCGCTAAAACGTATATAGGCTACTCTACCTAAATCTTATAAACACTTAGACTACCTGCATTATAGCGAATACTAGAGCTATAAAGCTAAAACTAGTAGTATTGAATTGCTATTAAATAGCTTTAAATCTATAGTATATATAATACTAGAGTTGCTAGCTTTCTAGTACTTATTTATCGACTATAAGCCTAGGAAGCTATAACTCCCTTAAGCTCTAAATGCTAATACTACTAAAACGCGCATAGGCTACTCTACCCAAATCTTATAAATACTTAGACTGCCTACATTATAGCGAATACTAGAGCTATAAAGCTAAGGCTAGTAGTATTAAATTGCTATTAAATAGCTTTAAATCTATAGCATATATAATACTAGAGTTGCTAGCCTTCTAGTACTTATTTATCGACTATAAGCCTAGGAAGCTATAACTACCTTAAGCTCTAAATGCTAATGTCGCTAAAACGCGCATATACTACCCTACCTAAATCCTATAAATACTTAGACTGCTTGCATTATAGCGAAGAATAGAGCTATAGAAAAAAAAATTATAGCATTATAATATGCTAGTAAAGCTTTAAATATCTATCATATAATACTACTAAGCTTTCTAGCATTTAGGTAGTTATTTAAGAGTAAGAAGTCAGGTACTATATGCGTATATGTCATTAGACTAATTAGAGGCTATAAAAGTGAGCAAAAACCTCTTGCTAATTCCTAGCCTCCTTTTGCTAAGGCTTAAAAAACTTAGCACTTTTTCTATACTAAGACATTTATCTTGGCAATACTACCCAGGTGTAGGATCCTTTTACTTAATCAAAGACTACTAATATTAAAATATTATTGGCATTGTACTCTATAGTAAGAGACTTTTCTTAGATGTGATGCGCCCCTAGTCTATGAGCTTCTAGATCCTTCCTTTCCACGGATAATCCCTTTACTCGATCTAGTCCTATAAGCAGGGAATCAGTTGCTCGTAGACAGTCCTAGGCTTCTCCGTCAGAGGTGCTATATTCCTGTAAGTAGGCAATACTTTCTACTTTATCAATCAGAATACATATAAATCGTTCCGGGTCGTTCTGGGTCATCTTGGCACATGCAAGTAATTGTTGTAAATATATCATCTACTTGTTTCGCGCTCTTGCTGATGTTAGAGCACCTCGGTATGGAGCTCTTGGCCGACGTACGTCTATTTTATATCAGAAGAGAAGAATAGTGCGCTATCTCAGCCAGGCGAAGCCACGGCATTTTATATTGCCTCTAATATACGATAACGGGCATTCTAAAGGTCTTGTGATATCATAGGGCGTAAGTTTTCGCTTGAGGATGCTGATGATATTTGATTTAAGGCTGTATGTCATATATTAGAGATAACAACGAGGATTTTGTAGTGCAGTTAAATAAATAATTCAAAGGAGCTTAAATGATTATTAATGGGTTTGAAGGATGTGAAACGGAAACCTCGAAGCTATACGAGCAAGACTCAGCTGATGCAAGTGGATCCGAATTAGACTTGCTTGTGAAAAGTTTAACATATTCGAGAAAATAAAATTGGGGTTTGAGTTTTATTGCTATCTTGTAGGAGCATACATTAGGTAGCAGAATCATCAGGTAACACATGTTATATAGTCTGCTACTTCCTGAACCAGCTAATCTAAGCAAGATCCCCTCTATCTACTAATATCAAGCAATTGCAAAACAAATATCTTGTTGTTGATAAGAAAGCTATTCTTGTTACTACCGTCTTCCCTACCTCATATATACCTTTGCTGATTCCTGCTAGGAAGTCATATAAGCGGCTTAAAGGATTAAAGAAGAAGGAACTACTTACAACACGACCGACGGAGACAGTCAACTCTAGGATAGAAAACTTCCTTGACGCGTATAGAGATAGCGAAGACGACGAGAAATGCTACTAATACCGCGAACCTCGTAGATCTAGCAGCCGGCGATTCAAAGGGAGATAGGATTGCAGCACGATGTAGTAGTATAATGTAAACTATGTTATGTTTATTTGTTGCTTGTCGCTCCTTATGCGACGTATGGAATCAGGTAAGACTATATTCTATAATGATATGAGCTGCGTTTTCCTACATGATAAGTCTTCTATAGGAGTTTAGTGATGGTTTGAGGTTTATAGAGAGCGTAGAGGAAGCAGAGCGGTTGCGGTGCCTGAAAGTGGTTATCAGGATAGAGTACACGCCTCGTCGGGTTTAATTCGCCTTGATGTTGAAAATGCAATTGAGATGAATAGACGATAAAGGTATATCGCGGGGTTTCTAGGGATCTTTCTTGCTAAGCAAAGTTCTGACTGGGTCAGGTTAAGTACTCTTATAATCTTGCCAGAAGGAGCTCCTTGTTCGTCTCGTCCTGCATCTAGGCTTCCTTGACTACCTACATTCTCCATCTCCGAGATCCGAGCATCTAACTCTCCTACCACCTTTTTACCTCTCGTGCCTGGGCTTTACAGTTACGATGTTGTTCTGCAAAGAAGTAAGCACCTTAATCCTTCTGGATGTTCTCGGAAGGTGTCGCGGTTTGTGACGAGGGGGAGCCGTTTGATTTGTGTCTTCACGAGACTTCTTGCGTAAGGCCACTAACATGGCTGCATCCTAGGCTGGACGTAGAAGTTTAGTATCAGACGGTTCATTTCAGAGCTATAACCCGTTACCTACCATTTTGTTCTTCTGTAGTCGGTATACCTGCAGTAGCGCTAAGTCTTCATCCTACTTCTTTCAAGGAGATTATGAAGGAAGGGGTTGAATCCATATTTATAGTAGTCGCCGCGTTCGCCACTCTGCTTGCAGCTCCAGTAGCTAATTCCGACGGCATGGTGATTCTCGTAGATGGAGTTGATAATGTAGGTGTATGTTGTATTGATTCAGGTAGTCCTGAGATAATAATGGCAGATTTCTAAGGGACTAGCTTGCCGACTTGGTAAGTGTGAGTGATTTGAAGTTGAATGTGAGAGAACGGCCTATAGTGCCTTTTGAGATGTTATTATTATGGTTAAGGTAGTCGCGACTCACCTATACCAAACGTGCTTCTATGTTGAGCCCTAGATTAGGTTGACAATCGCTAAACGACTGCAAGGCGGAAGGGATAGTCACATTATAATCAAGTGTAAAAGGGGCTATGGATTCGCGTGCGACGTCTTGATAGTACCATCCCGAGCATAAATAGGAAGATGCAGATGAACTTGACTATATGATATTGATCATTACCTTAAGTTTACGTTTAGGTCCTTTCTGCTAGGCATGTTTATTATGGTATTAAATATATTCCTAATGGTAATGATATCTAGCTGCCGAATCTAGTTACATTCTCTACTGTATATATAGCATCTGCAAGGCGGATGTAGACCTGGATATAGGCATATGGGTGACGCCTAAAACTACTATGAACCTTATCTTGTAGTTGCGCGACCGGGTGGAGAACCTAAATCTAGCTGTGTATAAGCTCTAAGAATCCAGCTAGTAGGTCGTCCCGAGGGGTTGAATAAATCTGCATGCTAGGAGTAGGTTGCAGTAGCAGCCACGGTCATAACTACAGTCGTTATGTGCTACTACCCTAAGGCTTCGTACCCTTTCTGTCTCCCGTTCCTAAGCGCCGAGACAAAGCTGATCAAATGTAAGGGCTGGATGCGAACGGCTGCCAATTCGAAGAGCTTGAGGTTGAGTATATGTGTTTGTTAAGAGCGAGACGGATAATGAAATGGGAATCTCTCACCTCACCTGATTCTAGATTTTTATGTACAGGAGTGGCTGCATAATGATAGGGCGCACGGCTATCGAGTTATTGGGGGTGGTCGAACCTGTCACCCGCCAGTCTTTGGATCTGAGTGCGATGTGGGATTGGGAAGAGAAATCGACCAAGTAGATCTTGACGTGATGCACGATCGACGATTGAGGTTTGTGCCTGTTCGGAGGTGAACAAACAGTTGAGGATAGCCTCGCCCTCTATATAGCCCAACACACAACTCAGAAACGACGTCTAGTATCCAGTCTTACTTACCTGCTCTTTCCTGACTTCACATGCTTACATTCTCGCGGGTGGAAAGAGTTGAGCTCATACTTGGTGTCATGTAGCTAATGTTTGGGGTGAAGTTTAGCTATGGGTATCTTACTGCTCTTAATAATCATTCGACTAGCGACACAAATTTGCCCTGCCAAAAATTGCTACCAGCCTCACAAAACACGACTGGCAATCCTCCGAGCAACAAACCCAACAACCAGCCCATACAAGCTACAAATCCCGTATTTCTTCCGTCATTTTCCTTGTCAGAGTTCCTTGTAAGTGCGCCGTCTTTTCAAGATCAACAAGCCATGTCCGAACATCCCCTACTGCCGTATTCATCAGTCCGTCCAGTCGTTGAAGTCTTTCGCAAGTAGCACCCCACGTTTCCGTAACAGAAGATAGGATGATGAAGCGGCGAGACACGTTCTGTTGGCGAACCCTTTCACGCTCTGCGTCTCTGTATGCTTTGCCGAAACTGGCTTCAAACGCCTGGAGACAGTTGGGCCTGAACATCGATGGTAATGATTCAATGGTAGATCTACACCGTGCAGCTTCTGCGAGTTGAGTAGGTTGAATAGCCTGTTGAGACGCGAGGTATTGCCGCAACACGCTGGATTTGGCCTGCTGAAAGAAGGTGAGTGCTGTTTGGGCGTTTAAGAGATACGTCCTTGCCCGTAATATAACTTCTTGATTCGGGATACGAGTTTGCGGGTGTCTGGGGTGCAGGGTCCAGATTTGGGAAGATTAGAGAGGTTGTCGATCGAAGTCTCAATTGTTTCGATTATGCTGGGCGGACATGTCGTAAAGCAGCATTCTTGGAGTAGGGGATTCATCGTATCCAGCTGCAGGGATAGCTGATATATGTTTGCTTCGAGTAGATTGCCGAACACATCTCGCCATGCATCACAGCATATGTCGTGGGGAATGTGGATATTCAGCATCCAACAAAGGCCAAAGATCGTAGAGAATACTCCGCAGTCTGTGCTGTTGCTTTGTTGGGGGCATTCCTATTGCACTGTTAATAAGTCGGGCTCTTCCCTCTCACAAAGGGTACATACTGGCACTTCGCACGTCCAAGCAGGCGATGGAGAACTTCTCGGCAAATGCTTCTTCGCAGACTCCAATAAATTTTGGCTGGAGGCGACATGCGCGTCCATACTTTTGAATGAGTCATAGTGCACGATTTTTGAGGACTGGTCATTGACAAGTGCTATCGTCCAGTGCACAAGGGATATATGATGCAGTGGCACGATAATCTTTGAGCAGCCCTTCAGTAGAGTGAACCTCCCAGGCTTGAAATGGCCACCTGTACTGTAATGAGTGTTGACAATTACGACATCCGGTGTCTGGAACGTTTGTAGAACAAACATCAAAGCTTCGTCATTTACGTATGTTTTCGGAAATAAGCTTTTCCTTGCAGGAATCAAACTTTCGAGTGAGTCTGGGACATTTGTCAATTGATTCGCGTCGTCTGGTCCTTCAGTCAGATCAATCGGCTGCTTGGAAGTGGCTGTGTCTGTAATGCTTTCCCCCAAAGGAAGACCCACGGATTTATCAAGGCCAGGCTGAAGATTCGGGATTCCAGACTCCCTTGTGGACTGCCTTCGCGCATGCTCAACGTCTGTGTGAGTCTGCGCTGCAAGTATATCCCGCTCCGAATCTTCGGTTTTGGGCAGCGAGGCAGCTTTAGAAATGTCTTGGTTGTGGGTGGTTATGCTCATCTGGTCTGTGTTGCCATGCGTATTCGCAGAGGGTGGTTTTGATGCCATTGGCTGGGATGGCACCGTGCCCTCGGAGCGTTGAAAGGCAGCTGCTCCTTTGTCCCTGGGGGTGTGCTTGACAGGACCTTGATTTGAAGGCGGTTGTGGATCCGGCAAATCGATACCTTCACGTTGTAGAGAATTAAGGGTTCGCGACATTTCCTCCTTCTCATCATCTGCCATTGATGAATTGTCATCATCATCCTCTTGAGTAATTTGCAGGCTGAAAGAATCCTCATCATCATCAATATCAAGATTGTCGTTATAACCAAAACCTAAGTCTAGCTCGCTTTCTTGGAGAGGACTATCGGCGTGATCGGCGGAATATACAACCATGCTTTCATCCTCATGATGTCCAATTGTTTGTGGATCATCCGCTGGTGGAGCCTGTTTCACCGCGCGGCCGATTTCAGGAGAGCCCTGTCATATAAGTGATGAGCACATTTATCAGCAGACGTGGGAGAAGAGCCTACCTTGCGATCTATCCTGAGCCGTTTGCTGCTGGAAACCGCGCTCTCGTCTTGCAGTCGTTTCAGGCCTGTTTGTTGAAGAGACTCGATACGTTGTTGACGCACCGGTGATCCTTGAAGATTCGTAGATATCAGAGATAATGGAACACGCTCAATTCCGTTACTCTTTCCACCGTTTAGAGGCCATATCGCGCTAGAAGTTTCATTTTCTAGGAGCTCTGTCTTCTCTTGGGACCCTGAGGCTTCATCAAGCATAGTACTGCCTTGGACATCAATTTGACTATTATTGCTAGCCACTGGCAATTCGGATCCAGCACTAGCAGAATCTTGCGGGGGGAGGCCTGACGAAATATCCTCTTCTTGGATAATCGAGATTGCCCTGGAGAGATCCTCGATAGACCAAGAGGCTTTCTTTGACTCTGGTGCTTGTGCAAGTCGATGTGACTTCGCTGTCTTGTACGCAGCGGCTGCTCGGTCGAAAGACGAGCATGTCTCTGCAAGCTTGCTCAGTTCCTGTAAGAAATAGAGTTGTTGCAGCCCCCCAGAACCGAAGGTTCGTGCGAGCTCAGTTTGATCTTTTCCCCATGTTCCATGGACAACTTGCAGCCATTCTGCTTCGAGGTCGTCAATGACACGCTGTACATCGTTGACAGCCCATTCATGCCTGCTGACACCTGGCCTTTTGTCGGCCGGCTGCCGGTCCCGGCGTTCATTTGCATAGTGCAGAAGCCGCTGGTGGGATTCGTCGAAACCGCAAATATATGAGAGCACCAGGAGAAGCTCAGCAAATTTGATGGTTAGCGGACCGAAGACTTGGTTCAGCTCTTCCGACGTTTTGGACCACTTCTGTTCTAGCCTCTTCATGAAAGAACGCATCCGCAGATACTTTCGATATGCTTTCTTTGCTTCAGCCGTGGCTAAAAGTTCTTTCGTACCTGGCTGGAGGTAGTCGGTGGGTTTCTCCTTTGGTGCCTCACTGACAAATTTGCTCTGGACGATTTCATAAAGCCCGAAGAGGTGGTCATTAGTTGTGGCAACATGAGCGGCGGCGTGTTCGAGAGCTTGAAGAGCATCGCGCAAGCCCTGCGGAAGGTGATGAAGCGGAACGCGGGCCATGAGAGCGGGGTTTGGAGAATCCGTCATCGAGGATCAGAAACAGTAGAGGTACTCGTACTCGTAGCAGTATCTTGCAACAATGCGACTGTAACGCCCAAGTCTAGCCGTTCCGCAGATGTTGGATCAACTTGGACCCTGGTTGATTACCTCTCCGAGTTGTATTCGCATGTTCGAAAAGGATCGCGGATGTGTAGGTATACGAGGGTTCATGAAGATCGTGGAGGCAGCGAGGGTTGGTTGCGATGTAGGGGAACGATCGTGAGTACCCCGTGTACATGGTGAGGCGGGTCGTGGGAGTGTTTGTTGGTGGAGTTGAGGGAAGGTGTAGAGTTGAAAGGTGTGGAGTTGAAGGAAGGTGTGGAGTTGAAAGATGTGGAGTTGAAAGGTGTGGCTGGATCGTAAGAACAGGGCCAAGCTAAGGTAAGGTACGGTACGGTACCTGAACCTTATTTACTAGTGTGTGGTGTAATCTCGGGTGTGGCTGATGAGGTCATACCTCGAGTCTTGTTTCTCCAATCGTGTCAACACTGCATCTGCAGTACCTAGTACCTAAGGCATGCGGCGTTGCTGGTGCAATTGAAGGAGTCAAAGGCTTTCTCTCTCGACCTTGGTACAACAAGTCTATGCGCGGGCCCTTCCTTCCTTCTTTGGGTACGTACGTATATGTTGATACTGTAGGCCTCCCTCCCACGGGGTAAGGTGCCAACCCCGTTCATCGTATTATGAACAAGCGTCAAGATCTCTTGCGCTTGCACTTTCAATTCTATTGGCAAAAGGAAGCCAAGTTTACAAGTAAGATTATATATATCATGTCAACTACCGCGGCGTAAAGCAAGGCTGTCGTAAAAGACGTAATATGACCCTACCTAGATTCTTCTACTTCACATTGGAATGACCTTAGAACTCTGTTCATGCTGGCCGCCAAGTATTCAGTGATGCTGGTCCGTGCAGAAGGAGGATAATGTAGTCACGTGGAGAGGATAATGTACATTATCCTCTCCCTCACACTAGTATTATCCTCTTCACGTGATTCCTCTCCTCGCCCAAACCGGTGATGACTACCTACAAACCTTTCTACGGGTCGCGAAGCAGAGAAAGCTCTGCAGGATATTATTAAGGCTTATACCGGTAGTATACTATATTTAATCAACTCTAGGAGGTCTATTGATCGCCGAGCTTGAGGATATTATGATTATTTACAGCCGCCCAGCAAACCCTACGGTAATAAGTTGGGCTCAAGGCCAGGAAGAGAGGGACCGGAGGCAAAACAACGTAGGAAAGTGCGTTTGCGAATAAACTATGCTGCTGGGACATCTCTTGTCCTCATTGTAGTGATATCAACTCATGACGACAGAGTCTTCGTAAGGTAGGAAGGGAGCGTGAAGGAATTTCTGGTAGTCGATCCACCATTATAGCAGAATCTAGGTAGCTTGGCGTATCCTTGGGAATCAAGAACTTCAATACAGGGGAATCGAGATCCCAAACTAATACATATGTTTTTTGGAGTCAAGCCAACAAATAATTGTCGTAGAATCATAGCATTTGCAATATGTACAGTGGTACAGCCCGGGTTGTGCTCACATGCCGCCGATCCGTGGTACTTGCATAGAAAAGTATAGCCAATGGCTAATTGCTACGTCGGAAGGATATCTAAATCGCGGAAAGTCTACGATGGATATCTGTGGTGTTTTGTGTAGGTTCGACTACCCCTTGGTTGGCCTAAGGCCATCTACCAATGTTTACCTGGCTGGTGTAGGTAATAGTAATTCTCCTCCGACCACCTCCGACCACCCCATCCCACACTTCATCACTTCGTTACTGCTTCTTACTTAACATATCATTTCTTCTCGCAGCTCAATACTACCACGAAGGGATCCTCCAGCTTCTGGGCCATCCACAACTCCTGTGCCATCAACTATTTTGACCTTAATAGCCTCCGATAATTCCTCAAATGACACCTCCAGCTGCCGCTTGAAACATCTGCGAACCGCCTTCTCTCGTCCACGAGCCAATAGACATCGCGAACACGTCAATTAAAACCTCGCAGACCCTCCAGACGATCGATATGGTGTGACGGAATACTGGAGGATCAAGCAGCGGGAATGGCCTCAATTGCTGGCGTCCGACCCCTTGGCCAGTCTGCCATTGAAGGCTCCCTACTTGAGGTAGATGGCCGGCTCGTGGAAGACACCATGGAAAGGCGGAAGTACTACGCTCGGAGGTCCTAGGCCGCTTCAGTGCCGACGATAACCTCGAAGAAGACCCCGTACACAAGTGGCTCGCCACCGGACATCTCCCCAGGGAAACCTCTGTCTTACTGGAGGAAGTCGATCGCGATGTAATCGGGGTGTCTGCCACCTCGCCAGGACGACCGAGTCACCGTTAGCCTTCTCACAGCCTGTTGGGAACATCAGTGAACACATACACGGACTCTACACACAGAGCCTTGCCCAAAATCACGTCCCCGGCCCTTAGGAGCTCGCGAGGTAGCCACTTCAGTCCTTGAAGCTGCCGGACCAAAAGAACGCGGTGAACATTACCCTTTCTGCCCTTCCTTGCCCTATATCATTGCTTCATGCGCATTGTTTTAATTTGTAAATCATAGCGGCTATACAGGCAAACCCGCGACTACAGGTCGGATCAGCACCATGGATAGAAGAAGAATGGGCTTCTGCACTGCAGATCGGGAAGAAGGATAAAGCGTCTGTTCAGTCGTGGCGCCCGATTGCACTCGTCTTATGTGTGTCCAAAGGACTGGAACGAATCATCGCAAGGCTACCTGGACAGAGCTCTCTACCAGCATCCTGAGCATCCTGAAACCCCAGCACCTCCCAGTATGGTGCACCACTCGAACTGTCACCACGGTCTTCTCAAATAGATCGGAATAGTGCAAGGACGGATCACACCACGTAAGCTACGGGTACGCCATCGACCAGGTAGGCAGACAGCTTGCCACAGGAAATGGCTCCATTAACGAACACTCTTACGTCTTTGACGCCGAGGCAATTGAGGATTGGCGCGGACTACAATATACAGTTCGACTTCTCCCGGAGGTCAGTCACCTCCTTCATCGCCATGGGCCTTCTCCACCTGCCATGGTGCCATGAAAACTACAACGTCAAGATACTATGGGCGCCTGGGCACACAGGCATTGAAGGAAATGAAGCAGCGGACAAAATGGCTTCTGCAGAAGCGGTGAAACAGGGATGGGACCTGGAACTCGCTTTTGAAATTACAATAAGTGGGATCAAATCTGATGCATGAAAAATGAAGCGCCAGCACATGCCTCCTGATGGGAACATCGCAGCTCGAAATCTTCAGTACAAAAAGGGGCCTATCATATGAGGTCAGACTACTACTGGAACACGAACTCCCACAGTAACCTCAGGCACCCTGCACCGGCTTCTAGTCCCCCGCACATCATATGGAGACTTCTCCTGGTGTTACAGGAAGTTTAAGCATGACATGGCCTCCCTCATCTGTTCCTGCGGCGTGCTGAAGGCCCCAGAATACACCTATCTTTCTGCCGCGAAACGAGAACAAAACTTCAGCTGCTGGCCCGAACAGCCTTCCTCCTACCGATCATCCGAAAGGAGGGTATCACTTACTGCAATGATTTATGGCAAAGCCTCTGAGATTCGCCAAGTTCTACAAGGGGATTGTTCCTGTTTATTGCGAACTTGTAACTTTGTCCCCCTTCTTTGGTCAGCGTGAGACAATCCCGAGGGATATTCTATTGCATCCAAACCCTGTCGTCGAAGAAACATGAGGACTATGGAGATCTGACCGCATACGATGCGTTCAGCTTCATTCATTACATCATACGTGCCAAGGTCACAGCGACCGCTCTATTGCCTTCCTAAAGCAAGTTTAGGATATGATCACTCTGGTTTGGCTTCGATAGATCAACGGAGGGCAGAAATAACTTCAGGTTGGTCAACTACCAAGGGCATCTACATCCATCCGCTGGTCCTTCTCAAGGGGAAGGCCAGGGTGTGATTATTGATCTTACGGCTTTTTTGGCTTTGGGGGCTCTCTTTTGTCTGTACTACTATGTCAAACCAGTATGATTTTCCTTTGTCTTGCTCCAAGGAGCCATATACACCTTGCTGCTCACGCAGGTGCGTATCATTTGGGCACAATTCAGCATCGCCCTGGGGATCGGCTCTGTCGGCCTAATCTTCGTGGGAGGCAGGTACCATCATTTCCTTTGGCCTTCTTCTTTTACTCTTCCCCGCTTGGATAGCCATCTGCTCCTCTTGGGATTCCAGATGCTTATCCGCATCAGTTTCTACTTCCTCGTTCTCCTGCCTTCCTTCTTCCCGGTCTCTCAATCTGCTACTGGTCCTATCGCCATCTCGTTCAGGGAATTGCCCATTGCCACATACACCTTTATTTCGTATTCGATTCTGCCAAGCCGCCTGTTCATGTGCTCCACATCTGGTATGAGTGCCAATGCACCGCACTGTCCTGGAGTGCACGAGACGTAGTGTAAGATGAGGTGAATTAAATTTGCATTATTCATCGGTTGGAACTATGGTACGGTAAGTCGGACGTGGAAGCGTGGAAGAGGAAAAAAGATTATTGACATGGGTAGCTTTTGGAGACATGGTGATGCGTAATCACATGGAAAACGGGGAGCGGGGTGGCGCGCGGGGTAGCGCTGGGATTTATACGGAGTAGGACTGAGGGGACGACCCATTACGATGAAGAAGGCGCATTTCCACGCAGGCACCAGATAGCTGAGGCTACCAAAGGGGTTCAAAGCCAATGAAAATCCTGAACACTTTTTCACCAACGAATTTCGACTTACAAATATAGTCTAACTTTGCTCCAACAACTTTCCGAAATGCCATCTTGTCGCGCTTCCACGTGATGTATTTGAACATTGTTTGCTACAAGGGAACCTTGAAACTTCTACGTTCGAAATTTTCATCTGGAAGAACAGCACAGTAACAACCCATCAACATGTCTGAACTGTGTACGTATATTTTACCAGCCTGAAAAACGGTTTGGATGGCTCTTGGAAACCCGCGGCCTGCCTGATTCCCTGCTGACAGTATGAGTTTAGGGCAAAGTTACCGTCGTAAAAGAGGCCTAGATTGCTCCATTCTCGACGAGCACGAAAGCCCAAGCCTATCTGCTTCTGCGAAGGGGTCATTGGGGGAACACCGAAAGTACGCCTGTCTGCAGAGCGGATTGGAGCGACGTGGAACCAGCGTTTTATCTCCAGCTGGCCCGTGCGGAAGGATTGATGATGGGCTGTCTATCGAGACAGGTAGCAGCATGCTTGGAGCACGCAGCAAAAGCAGTAGTAAGTTCATTATACCGCTTTCTCCTCACATTTACTAATCATGATATGCCAGACCGATTTCTACCACCCTCCCCCGAATATCCCCTGACACCTGACCTTCACTATGTAACATCCTACGATTACACAAATCAGGACAACATTGCATTGGTATCACTCGTTAATACCACAAGTCATTTACTCCTGGACCCTTTTGATATTCAGAGACTTGGATTCATGACACCATGCATCCCGATAGACCAAAGTGATTGCACTACCTCGTTTTCCAATAGGGAAGAAGATACTCGCCTCGCGAGCAAGACTTTGCTTCCTACCGACAACGAAAAGAATACCCAGTTCGTCAATGCTTCGGTACCATTTTTACAAGAACTTGGTATGTATGAAACAGGGTTTAACGCTGCCGGCGGTACATTTGATGCAATACCAATGCCGCTTCTTTCACTTCATTCTTTGCCAATGCCCAACGATAGCACGTCGTCTATCTTATCGTTGCCAATGCCATCTACGTGTACTCTCGCAGATGTAGCACCACGCATACTCGATTCATGGGCGGGTCTAGCGTGTTATGGACCTTCTTCAGACCTATCTTCAAAACATCCACTGCCACATGATAGCTCCGACCTATCAGGAAGACAATTATACAGTTGCATTCATGACAACTCTGAGCTTGAAAACAATAATCTTGGGAGCTGGCAAAACATTCATGGTTCTTCATGGGAATCCCCCGAGCTTTCAATCCAAAATATGACGGCTACGGCGGCTCCTCAAAGTTCATCCACCAGTGAAGAGAATTCGGCACCGGTAGATCTCTCTACCAATACGCTGGGGGGAAATCCATTCGACTTTTCAGCGAGTACAGAGAAGCCGATGCAGGCTTTGAACCCCCAGCCTTTTTACTCTGCAGCTCCAGAAATGTTTCCGCTGCCGGCTGTAGCAAAGTCTCAACAATCAAATCCGGTGCCGTATAACTCCCAAACTCCAACCAGAACATTCTCAACCCAGTCTCATCTTGATAATTGTAAGTCTATTTAAGAATTATGCTAAACGAGCATAGTATATTAGGCTAACCAAATGAATCCAGGTTCCAAACTTCCAATGCATCCAACGCTATGTCCATCAAACTATCTTCCCTCAGGACTGGCACATTCTTTCCAATTCAAAACTCAGACATCCTATGACACCAGGCTCCCAGCGCCACCAGCTCAACAATCTCAACCACCTCCTTTCCCGAACAATAACTGGTCCAGACCCACCAAGCCCCTCAAAACCCACTACGCTTCCCGCAAGAGACGCTACCCAGCGGTTAAATTTCACAAACAACCTCCAGTCCTAGGGCTCAAACTCCCAAAACGAGAAAATAACCTTGGGCTACAGAAAGATGTTGAGCAGCTGATCCTGCAAGTTTTCGGAGGCTTGGGAAGAAACAGATTAGCAATTGAAGAAATTGAGGTGGAATGTAACGAGGCTATGGCACTTATACCCCATAAGTCGGCGCTGATCAGAGACATTCTTCAAAGCAGTAAAGTAAGTCAAGTCAAGCTAGTCATAAGACTGTTTTAGCATTCTTTACTCACTAATATATCCAGGCTTTCCTGCCGCAAGAAGTAGAGCCTACAAGTTACAACCCGTACCCGCAAACCAGATACTTCAAGCTCAAGTAATAGTTTGCCTCTTCTTTATTGCTCTGATCTCAGGAAGACTGCAAAGTGGGGTGGAAAAGGGTATGGATTGTAAGATGCGATGCCTAAAGTGTGAGAATTGCAATGTGAAGTCGAAGGTATGGATAGGAAGTGTGGCAGGAGCTAGCTATATACTTGTGGAGGCCTGAAGCCCTACAGTTACCCCCCTTTCGATAAAAAGACTCTGACTCCATTCTGATTGCTTCTAATGCTGTTTTCACTCTCCTCCTAGTGCCCCGAGGATCTCTGTGGATGCTGCATAACCCTCTCCGCTCCTCCTGGATGCTTCTATTACTCCTCCTAAGCCGGCAAATTATTTCTTCCTCCAGCACTAGATCCGCCAATCTGCTACTGCCTCTAAACTCCACTACACTATGTATATCGGCCGCCTATTTATCCAACCCCTAGTGTGCCATAATTCGACCTCCCCTAGGGTCGATTGAGCTCGTTTAGCTACAAGCGTCGCACTATTTTCGCCACGTGCTCCACAAATGCGTATCCCGCCTAAAGATTACTCTTTTATATGATGGTGTTCTAGCACTTCCACGACGAATCCGGTTTAGCGTCTTTTAACGTCGTCGCCGTCGCCGTCGCCTTATTTAAATCCCTCTCCTCAGCTAATTATATGTTTAAATGGTAACAAACAGATGCTTTCCTATGGTGTGTACAATGGAGTGATTCTTTGGAAGTTTTAATTAAGAAGTTTCTAGTATAACTATTCTTTTTTCTATAAAGGATTACGATTCCTATAGCAGATTCTATCGCATTTTCCCTTCTTAAGTCGTTTAATTATATGTTTCTTGATAGTAAAGATTTCTTAACAGCAAAGATTTCTTAATAGTAAATATTTTATTAGGAAAATCAAGGGAAAACAGGGAAAAATAAAGAGTCTTTTACAGCAATCCTATAATAGAAAGGCTCTTAGAGAGCAAGTCGAGCAAGTCGAGCAAGTCTCCTATCTCTAATATGTACTCGAGGAACTACGCTCTCTTGATCTGTACTACTATCTAATAAATTGTTAAGATGTTTATTTTATAGATCCCTAGATTCGATTCACTTAAGCAACATCAACCAGAACACCGAATCAGTCTTACTGCGTAGTAACAAGTGATCAATTATCTGTACCTGTGATACCAATAGTTGTGCATAGTATTATATGTATATATATTTAGATTTATGTAGTAATTGCCTATAAAAAATAATAAAAGTATATCTGCAGGGACATATTGGGCTTGGAAAGGGGGTTTCATTGTCATGTGTCGTAGGTTACGTAAGGCGAAGAGGTCATCACCTCTTCGCAACACCACGGTTTTAGCTAGACAAGCAATCAACAAACAAACCACCAGAACCCCTAATACAGATAAGCATCAGATCGACAATCCCAAGCTCTACAGAGCATTTCCCCCTCGCCCACGACGACTTCATCGACTCCCTCAGTTTACCGCAGTAACAGGAGAACGCTTCATCACGAAGCTAGTACACTGAACGATATAACCCGATTTGACGAGCAGCACAACTCCCTCCAATTCCAGCTACAGTTTACGCCTACAGCTCGGAGCAACCTATGTTCCTCCCTCCTTCGGCATTGCCCCACAAAACGCTCAAATCCCAATTCACAAAACGCTTGCGTTCTTCCCCAATTCCCCTCATTCTACGACAAATTTTAGCTCTCCTAGAGCCTCAACACTCCCTCAGATCTGCCAGAAGCGATCTGCAGATCTACCTACAACTTCAGCTCTCCTAGAGCATCGACAACAGCTTAGCAGAATGCTAGCAGAGCCTCAATACCTCCGAATCGCGTCTGAACACGCCAAAAGCCCTGAGCGAACAGGCCTCCTCCATCACCCCACAAAGATGCCTGCATTTCCATACGCGAAGTGGGTGGACCCTGACAAATTAGGAGTACAATTCGACCCTTCAAATCCCGATCATCTTACGACCAAATGCGTGCATGGCGCCATTCTGTCTTATAAAGAGGTATACAAGTGGGAAGAGAATATAGACATCGCACTTTAGGAGTACTTCCTTCTAAGAGGATTTTGAAGAGTGGACAAAAGATACGTGGAAGCTGGCAGACGCTCGTTACCACTCACGTCTGGTGGGGCGTGCCACACTATACAGATAAACGTCGACATCCTCCCTGCAAGCTCTCCTAGATGTATACAGTCTTCCTCCGAAGTGGATGACCAAGGCCCGGACTGCTAGCCATGGCAGCACATTGATGCGCTGAGTCCAACTCTGCCCAATACTCCAATAAGCACTGCATACACTGCGTACGCTTCGAATTTCGACTCTTGGGCCGAGAAAATTAGCCAGATATCTTATACCTCCTAGCACATCATACCTGAGCGTCCTTCACATCTCCCTCAATTGAAACACAATCCACGCAAGCTGAAGTCAACGAAAGGAACAATGGTAAGGCTACGGAAAAGACAGATAGGCAATCGGAAGCACTCAGCAAGGTCGCACCCAACATTGCAGACAATGTTCTCAAGACACGGGTTCAAAGCAGGCGTTGATACCAGACGACTCGTACCATATTCATATATCCTACGCCCAACAAGCAACACGGCAACTCTAGGAGGTTTCACCCCCTCCTAACCATGTACGGAATGGCATTAACCCTTCAAGGGTACATATTAGGATGGTATGTAAAAAGGTCGAAAAGCGGGATTTGACAGTCTAGAGGAGGGGATGTTGATGTGCAATTAGGCGGAGGAGGTTAGGAATCAAGCTACGGAACAATGCCCCTGACTATGAAGACGACGTAGTGATTACGGGGGAAGGGCGGCAGTCACACGACCTATGGTCATAACACCAAGTATCCTAAGCAAGCCTGCAGCAGAGAATCACGTCGCTAATTTCAGCGTCAAGGATGTGCTCTCAGCCAATTTCATTATCGATTCGGGATGCTCAAATCATACCACCGGCAATCTGACCTCTTTATCGACCATAAAGCTCCTTACTCTCCAACGATCACAAAAGGCCATCGGCGCATCTCGACTCAAACCCACTAGCCAAGGCATTATCAAG
The DNA here is from genome assembly GCA_007821535.1 of Lachnellula occidentalis. Taxonomy (NCBI): domain Eukaryota; kingdom Fungi; phylum Ascomycota; class Leotiomycetes; order Helotiales; family Lachnaceae; genus Lachnellula; species Lachnellula occidentalis. The sequence goes on from QGMI01000446.1 coordinate 18,920, forward strand.
ATCGAAGCCAAAGCCGGCACTCTCTAGCTAGACCATATCTGTGTCCCCAATCTGTGGATAGTATGGCCAGCTTCCCACTTTAGACACTGTTGCCTAGACCTTAGGGCACAGAAACAGTACACTCTTCATTCTGAGCCACAACCTGAAGGATTGAGATGAGAAACCGATCTGGGTTTCTTTTCTTGTAGTTGACCAATGGAGACTGGCTTGGTTAAGAGAGTATCGCTAATATAAACCCCGTCTTCAATTTCGAGTACCTATTTTGCCTCTTTTAACGGATATGCATCTACTGGTAAAGCCTACTAAAGCCTACTCCTGGCTCCTTCGATTTAAAGATGAAGACACCCTCCTCCGCTTCCAGGAAGGTCTTATGCAAGCTGTATGGAAAAATCGAGCGAGATGAAGTGGCAGAAGGTCAAGCAAGATGAACGTGACTATGTTACGTGGAGGGGAGGGCTTCAAGACAAAATTGAGACTTTTGCTTTCTTCAAAGGCTTTGGCACGGAATGACCATGACGGCATACGAACTCGACGGGTCAGTTTGGAGTATAGGGAGCTTAGTACCCTCAAGGCTTTCCATGACTTCTATCTAGCGGAAGGACAACCATTGACCTGACGGTCCCATATAGCGCGGGACAGAATGGCTCTTCTAAGAGACACGCTTATACGATATAGCGCAAGGCTATATAGCTGCTTGCCCAAGCCGGGTCTTGAGCTACCATTCGCCCGAATTTGTGACCCCTGCCATCTACCTTACAAACCGATTCCCCATACCAGTCAGTCACTACGTCACTTGATCACACCTTACAAAGCCTAGAACAGATACAAACCAGAGGTTAATCAGTTTGAGGAGTACTAATTGACTATAAGGGGAACTCTATCTATAGTCCTCAATAACGTCCAAGTCAAAACACCTCGAGCCTTTCCTCTAATCCCTACCCACCAGCGCCAACACCTTCCTCTATTCATCTCCTTTAACAGCAACAGTAACATCAACATCAACATCAATATCCATGGCCGAATAATGTGCCAGATTTTTGGTACATTATTCCGCCACTTATTTCATCTATAGAGAGGCACCCTAATGTTAGTAAGACTTATTCCCTCGGTAGTAGATTTAAAGAGCTGATTCCCTGAAAACTCATCCGGTTGTATCTGATCTTCAGCCTCAAAGATTTCCTAAAGAAGCCCACAGAGGTTTTACTACTACGTCCCCCTTCTCTCGCTAGTCAATAGTAAGAGATGAACCTTCTTCATACTCATCAATATCAGAACGTTTCCGCTTCCTTAAAAGGTGCTAAGGAGTATCGAGTGAATCTAGGACCACATCGTAGTCCTCAGCTTTAAAGGTCGCAGGAAGATTAGGGATTACAACCATCAGCAACTTCATCCTCCCCAACTCCCCTTCCCCCTCCACCTCCCCCTCCCTCGTCACCAGATTCCCCTGCACCCTTACCCCAGCACCCTACCCCCCTTCCGCAAACGGCCCTAACAACCCACTCAACACCCCATACCTCTCCATAACCTCTCTTTTCTCCCTCCTCCTTTTATTCAACTCCTCCAGCCGTGTCTACAACTCCACATACCGCGCTACTTTGACAGGGGTTTCGACTTCCGCTTCTTCGCTCCAGGTAGAGGCCAGTCGGTCGATTATGTTTCTTTGCGAAAATCACAACCTACTCACCGCCCACTCCTCCCCAATATTACCCACCACAGTCTTCTCCCGATATGCTATATTGCTAGGCGTCAATTTTCAGCAGCGTATCATCAATGGCGCCTCGCTAGAGAGGAGCGATGCCGTCGGTTTCGAGAAGCGGGAAGGAAAAGGGGCGGAGGGGTTAAGAGAGCGTAATGATCTGCGTGCAGGGGAAGGAAATTTTGAGATCCATTATTATGGGTATATTAGAGGTCATGGTTGTGGTTGTGTTATAAGGGGGTCATGGTCGTGGTCGTGGTCATGTTGCTCCGCCCGAAGTGTTGTTATCTTGGTCGGACGTGGGAGGCACCTGAATGGCAATGGAAGATTTTTCTGCTCCCTTGGATACTTGGTAGGTATTCCAAGATGTCACAACCTTAGGAGAGGTAAGGCGAGGATGAGCTGTTGGCTGGCAGTAAGCCGTAGTAATGGCATATGGATAGGTGCACCATCTTCGATCCGCAACAGGCCAAAAGGGGCCGGCCTTCACGTAAAGCTTCAACGGCGCCCGTCGCGCCCACAAAGGCCCCCGCACCTAACGACGACGAAATAGATACAGCTTTGGAAGCAGACCATGAACGAATGAGCGATGAGGAAGTCCCGATACCTCCGGGGGACAGGCTCTCTAATGAAAAAAGTGGCGGAATAATGTACCAAAAATCTGGCATATTGTTCGGCCATTTCCTTTATCCACGTAGAGGACGGGGACGGAGACGACGCGGAATCTGCTGCCTTGGCTACTGAGCGAGACGAGAAGATATTCCTTCTTGACGAAAGCCTACATTTCCGATTAGAGATTCGACTAGGCGGAGAGAAGGTTCTCGGATAGAGAGATTTAAGTAGTGACGCTAGTGACAAAATCGCGGGCGATACCTGCATTGCCGAGGACCAGGTGCAGGCTTTCGAGCTAACAGCTGTTTGATATCAATACGAACAAAATCACCGAAAGCCCTACAATCTTGCAACTACACAAGACCTTGCACAGCTCACTTTCATTGAGGGTTGCAGGCCGATTAGAGGAGTAGGGCAGGGGGGAAGAGGTATTCCAATTACTTTCTAAACAGCCAGAATTCAGGAAAGTGCGGGGCAGGCAGATAGTGACTTCAGTAGAAAATCCTTTTACAGAGATACAGGTTTGCTATTCATTCTCAAAGAGTGTTGAAGAAGATGGAGGATTTGAGAATGGATTTTTGCTAGAGATTGTGGTTATCGCTAGCAAGATACATGGCAGCAGAGGGTAGAGAGCGAGTATGTGTGTTTCTGTACGTGGGATCTGGGGCAATCGAGGCAGTTGAGGCAGATATGGTGCCAGGCTGCCAGCTATAAATCGAGGACAATAGAGGTAAATGGGGTTAATGGAAGAGCTTCATCGACGGTGAGAACCCTATATTTTGGCTGATGGGTTCCGTTCATTGTAAAGGTGCCATTTGCCATATTTGGGTCCCCAGTTTGGGGAGGATAGCCGTTGATTGCCATGAGGAAGGTAGACGTAGGAGTATGGGTAGGGCAGAGAGTTGATAGGAAGAGGGACCTTTAGAGCTATTAGACCTAGCTCTAGTATCAGTAACTAATGCCGCTAAAGAGATTAAGAAGCGGACAAGAAAGAGAGTCTATATGGACAAAGGAGAACAGACCAGTAATGTGACGGGTTTCGATAGTAGGAAAGCAAGTTCTGATTTATAGGCCAAGGAAGTATATTAGTAGGATCCGACTAAGGTTGAAAGTATAGACGGTTCCAACGCATATAAAGTACGAAGTTGAGATCTCCGTAGTTGCATATTACGCTATAAAAAGAGTAAGAGAGGGAAAGACTCCGCAAGAGGTTTCGCCTAAGTATTTGCGCTCAACGCGAGCAAAGAAGGAAGGACCAACTATCAGGTCCACACGTAGCAGTAGTTACATCTATTGTTTCATTTAAGGGGAGGTACTGCTAACAGCTAAGTCACAGGGCAGCAATAGCAGTACGCTCGCGAAATATATTTACACAGGTCCAGACAAAGCACGCGTTTTCGAAGCCGGAAGGTACTACGCACAGGACAGACGAGGAGGTAATTAAGGCTGCTTCGGCCAATCCGTTCGCCGGTCAGGGAACTGCACAAACAGAGCATCTACCATAGCCGTCACGATGTAACCAGAGGAAATAGTGTTGACTCTGATTCCGTACTAGCCCCATTCGCTGGCTAGGTTGCGAGCGAGTTGCAGGACTGCTGCTTTAGATGCAAATAAGCCCAATTGACTTGACTTGCTTTGCCTTGCCTTGCCTTGCATTTGTCAACGGCTTTAGTACACGTAATACACGTAGGTGATAGAAGAGATACCTAGTCTTTCTTCGAGAGCTTCTTCTTCGTGCTTATATTTGGGTAATGTACCACAAAAGGGACCATAGCCATAGCACCGATTTGTTCGGCAGGCGTCGCGCTCCGCAATGCTGGATTCGAAGATGTCTTTACGCGCTTATAGGTGCCATAGCGCCTTTTCCGGGAGACAGAGCAAATTCCGGTCTTAGAGATCAACTAATAGGTTAAATCGATCAGAGAAAAGCCTCAAAGAGTCAGTAATTGAAACGAAGACAACTTCTTCCCCTTGGATTGCAGATTTAGCAGAAGACCCAAGGCTATACCATTGTGTTCCCTCAAAATGCCCCCATGCGATCGACATTCCAAGTTCAGTTTATTTCATCGCGGCTGAAGGATCAGTAAACAAGGGCCGAGAAGATACCATGCCAAGGAATTGAAAATATTCAGATGCGCTTAGAATTTACAATTGCTCTCTACAAAGATGCCGACTGATTAGTATTAGTTTATGTGGTGGAAAAGTATGCATAGAAGGTATGACGTACTATATACAGCTAGGGTACTTTGCTTTTGCCTCTTAACCTTTAGAGGAGATTCTTCTATATCCGAAAATTGCTAAGATAGTAGGATACAGTTTCGTTCGTATAGTAGGCCCCAACCAAGACTCCGAGATTCTATCACCTTATCAGCTATAGTAGTAACAACCTCATAGTTGGCACTTTGCAACTAGGTTTGCTTTTCGTTAATAGCCTTTAGAGGAGATTCGAAAGCCGAAGGAGACATTTATAGAGAAGTTAGGTTAGGGGCTATCAGCTAGGAGGTGGATTGGGAACCAGGAATAGAGTCGGGACTGCTTAACCTAGAGTTTATCGCGTCATATATGACCCCCTTTGCACTAAGCACTTTTCCCCTCAGGATTGCATCGTCTTCTCGAGAACTCTCTCCCAGTAAGGAGACATTTTGTGGGCAAGTTGGCTGGTGCTTGGGTCTGCTGCGGCGTCTTTCTATGGGGCGATTTGGTAGTTAACATATCCGCCTTCTTGGATGAGCCGACCCTACAAGATATCAGCATGCGATATGTTATTCTGAAGGGGGTCATACACTCTTTCAACGTCAGTGTGTTGGTATCGGACATAACGCTGTTCCAGAAGGCAATACAAGGTCATCGTCCGCAGAAGATAGAAAATAAAGAAAGAGGAGAGAGGAAAGGAACGAAAAGGAACAAGAAAGAAAGAAGAGGTAAGTCTTCTTAGACGTAGCTTCCCTATTATAGTTGTGATGTAGGTAGATAGGTATGGCTGTTTGCGTTGAAGGCCAACCTTGAAATGCAAGCTAGGAAGGCACCTCTCTTCCTGTAAACATCACAACCTTTTCCCGCAAACACGCCTATCAGGAACTACAATATTCTCAATCATCTTGAACCACGTACCTTCTTTACTATCAGGTTCTATTCCCGGAGTCTTCAGCAAGGTAATGTACCAGATTATTAGAACATTATTCCACCACTTATTTCATCCACAGAGAGAGCGTGGAGGTTAAGCCTACTTTCCTTCATCGGCCTCAGTCCATCCTCCAGGTATTATACCACCAAAGAAACTCCAAGCAATCAGTAACCATCGTCTTGAATCCGATACCTTCAAGTAGCTATCACACTATTCCATCTTGACATCCGAAAATCCACCCTCCTTGAGCGTCTTCACTAAATGGGCAGGGTCATTCCATTCTTTACCCCTTTTCAAAGGATGAAATAGGTCAGGTCCTCAAGTTGCAGCATTCGCCGCCAAGACTGCAGGTGAATGAGTAACTATAGCCCAGGTAGTAATTACCACTTTATGATATCTGCCATTTTTTGCCATGCAATTACATAGATGTCATATTCTACGTAGACCGTCCAGCAAATTGACCATTGGCATCATCCTTTCACTCATCATCCCCACCTTGATCCATCTATTCCCGATCGAATCTTGCTTGCTACGCTATTCCTTGCTCACTCGTCATCCCCACCTTGATCCATCTGTTCCCGGATCAAATCCATCATCCCCACCTTGATCCATCTGTGCCCAGATCGAATCTTGCTTGCTTCGCCATTCCTTATTCACTCGTGTAAGAGGATCCATCTCTGTTCCCGGATCGAATCCTGCCTGCCACGCCATTCCTTGTTCACTCGTGTAAGAGGTCTCTGTTCCCGTATCGAATCTCACTCTTATAAGAGGTCTCTGCTTCAACTTCTCCACCAGCTTAGAAATCGGAACCTCACTCGTATAAGAGGTCTCTGCTTCAACTTCTCCACCAGCTTGGAAATCGGAACCTCACTCGTGTAAGAGGTCTCTACTTCAACTTCTCCACCAGCTTGGAAATCGAACCTCACTCGTATAAGAGGTCTCTGCTTCAGATCGAATCTCACTCGTGTAAGAGGTCTCTGCTTCACTTGTCCACCAGCTTAGAAATCGAACCTCCAACCGCCGTTGCCATCATGTTCTCCTTCTTCTCTATCTATTCCCAGATCGAATCTCACTCGTGTAAGAGGTCTCTGCTTCAACTTCTCTATCAGCTTGGAGATCAAACCTCCACCCGCCATATAGGTTGCCATCATGTTTCCTTCTTCTTCTTAAGACTATGTAGCATCTTGGATTTCTCCCCGGCTCTATGCTCTATGCTAGAAGGACTGCTTTGAGCAGCGACTTTAAGGCCAGCCTTATGTTCAGTGAACGAGCTACCGAAATAAGCAGGGTAGTAGCTCGGAATAAGTGTGGTACAGCAATTAGCGGATGTTACACTCTTCTAGAGAAAGGGGAAATAGCAGCAGTTATTGGCCAGATACCCGGATCGCTAGGCGTGGAAGATCTGCAGGTGTGTGATGTAGGATGTTTTAGAGGGGAAGGTGCGTTTGCATAGGGTGGTGGATGTGGATGTGGATGTGGATGTAGAGATGTCGCAGGTGAAAACGGGCTCGGATGATGGCGAGAGGCATGAGAGTTGGTAGGTTACCGGCGCGAGTTCGCCGGGTCGTATGTACGTGTTCCTGATATACGCGATATAATCTTCCTTGCTCATACGGTACCTAAACGGGGATATGGTTACGCTTGAGCTTGTAGGCGAAGAAGCGGCATGTGTAGTCTGACTGTTTGAACTTAGTGGCGGGGTTAGTGTGAGTGTTAGTGTTGGTGATAGCTGCGTTTGTTAGGTAGGACTGGCCCTTGTTCTTATACTCGACATAGTAGTCCGGCTCAGTAGACATTTTGAGTGCTATTTGCCTCGCGGGTCTTAAAGACAGACGTAATGCTTAGGCGGTTGTTGGTCCGTAGTAGTGGTTGCTAGGAGATGGCAGTACTTGTTAGAAGTAGAAGAGGGTTTCAGCGTGTATCAATGAGACGGAGATATTGTTTATGTATGGGGGAAGGGGGGATTATTTGAAGGAATGTTGTTTATGTACGAGGGGAGGGGCGATTATTTAATGGAGGAGCATGTTGATGTTCTTGGCGCGCGAGGCAGGAGCTACACCGTGCGCTAACCCGCGGGAATGCATTACGTACATACGCGCACAGCTAGGCCCACATGCCAAGTACTTCCAGTACCACTAGAACACATTGGCACCCGAAGTACCTGGCGTGCCGGCCTATACGCATTGGCGTAGACATAGACGAATCGTCATCGTCCATCTTATTGTTACACGAATGCGACGACGCCTATCACGTGAGTTTAAATGGTCGATTAGAAGTACTCGTACTGTTACTACTATACGCCATAATCCGATCCAGATCGTGTGGACAGATCGTGTGGACACGTGCCATCTGGATTCAACTCAAGTACAATATGAATGTCTTAGCCACGCGCTCTATGTAGATGAAATACTTCGTGAATGGCCGAATAATGTGCCAGATTTTTGGTACATTATTCCGCCACTTTGCCCTTTCCTCATCCACACAGCACGCGGCCCCGTGACGGCTTTTTCTCACAGGCCGAGTTGCATCCGATTAAACTCAACACCATTGTTCCTTTATTAACACCAATACTAAAGTACCACATCACAAGCTGAATATGGCAAACCTAACCCCAACCCCAACCCCAAAGCAAGCTCTGCTACCAAGCCCTGCCTTCAATCGCATACAGATCTATTATTCTAGCAGACCTCAAGTCAGGTTCCGTCATGCTTGATAATGCTTACGGCAATGGTATTGTCACCCTCGCCATCATCAATTCCGAAAACCCCACGAAATCACCATTCACGCCGCCGACATAAACGGTAAACCCCAAGATGTGTAAAGTCACCGCGGCTGCTGCTGCCTCGAAAGGCTAGGCTGACTTAGTCACTACTACAATGCTAGACGTTCAACTCCGACTTCTTCTTACACAGCTGCGCAAACTTCCTTCTTAACGCGTCTAAGGAGCCTGGATAGACCAGCGGGCCGGGGAGAAATCCAAGGTGCTACATAGTCTTAATGAGAAGAAGGAATGGAGCCGGGGAGAACTCCAAGATGCTACATTGTCTCAAGGAGAAGAAGGAAAACATGCCTGCGTATTTCGGTAGCTCGTTCACTAATAATAAGGCTAGCCTCAAAGTCGCTGCTCAAAGCAGTCCTTCCAGTATGGAGCATGGAGCCTGTTGTGCTTGCTCCTTCCACCTCTATGGCCAACAGCTCCGTGGACTACAGAACTCTCTATGAATTTACAATTCAAAATTTCCCTTCCAAGTCCTTCTCTAACTCTAATGGTGTATACGCTATTGCTATCCTGACCTTTATCCAGAGAATGAACGCGAGCAATAGGTTGAACTACCTCTTCCCACGACGCCGTACAAGCACACTCTACATGCCAATATACGACAGCTTACCAGAGAGCTCACTTCCAACGAAGGTCTTACACAAGCTCTCGATGTATTTCGTTATACTCATGCTAGAGAGAGGCTCAACGTGGATGATCAGCCTAAAGATCTTCTCATAGCACCAGAGTTCGCTATTACTATAGTGGTTCCTAATGAAGGAAACCAGGACTCGTTTCTACGTCCCGTCAACTGGATACTTTCATTCAAAGGTCAAAGTGGCGGTTCCCTGACCCTCAACCTGTTCACATGGAACCTTTCCCCACTTTAGTCCTTGAAGCTGTCGGACCAAAACAACGCGGTGATGTGGCCCTCTTTGTTGAGGTATACTCGAAGATCCTCGGCATTGATCAGATTTCCGTTGTGCGCAAATGTGATTCCATAAGGGCAAGTATATAAAGCCTATCCAGTCCCTCAATAGTTCAATCGCAAATTAAGTATCCCCTCAGTCTACTAACACTACCTATCAACCAAACACCCTCGACAACCCTCGACAACCAACGGCAGCGCCCAACTCACGACTTTGCGAACACCCATCTAGCTTCAGCTCTACGCGAAATGCTTTTATGATTACACACGTCACCCCTTCTACCCTTCCTTGCCTTATATTATTGCTTGACACGTATTGTTTTGATTCATAAATCATAGCGGCCATGCGGGCAAACCCGCGACTGCAGGTCGGATCAGCACCATGGATAGAAGAACGGGCTTCTGCACTGCAGATTGCTACTACCACCAAGATCTGCATTCTACCCGGGATCACTCCCAAGGCTTCGTCACTGACCCCCACGCCTGCCTACTCGCCAGGGCATCGTAGGGGTGAAGCATCGAGTCGACATTCGAAGCACAAATTAGCAGAAGACTAGGACCCCAAGGCTATGAAGCCGAAGTCAAGAAACAGCAGACACGTAATGCGGACGTGCTACACCAAGCCCGAGAATTAGGCATGAAGATATAGGCCCTTGAAAAATTACAACGAATGATAACGACTTATGTTTAATACGGACGCTGGTTACCAGACAGCCCACGGGCACAACAGGAGAGGGTAATTGAAAGGGAAAGAGGAAGCGGACGGAAAGAGAAGGATAAGGGGGAGAACAATGATATGAGGGGAAAGGACAGGAAGGGTAGAGATAGGAAGGGCAGAAATAGAAAAACAATGCTATTATTACAATCATGACACAATATGATAACACCAGCCCTGGATCTGCATACCGATACAAACCCAAAATCAAAACCAAAATCAAACCTATCTCCAAATCCAAAACTATCAAAAGCCTTTAAGCCTAGGATATAGATCGGGGATGACGGGTGCGGGTGCAAAGGGGAATTGTTGTTCGAGCTGTGTTTTGAATCGGCGTAGGAGCTCTTGTTGGTTGAAAGCGGACCATGGTTTGACGTCGGTTCCGCTCTGGGTTGCGCTGGCTCGGTCCTTGTACAGTAGTAGCGCACGGGAAGAGGGTGGGGGTGGGGCTGGGATAGAGCTCGGAGAGGGGCAGATGTGGGGTTGGGCTACAACTCCAACTCCACCTCAACTCCACTCCAACTACAACTCCAACAACTACTTCGTATGTCGCCCACAATGCCATCCCTTAATACAGATAAGAGGCAACGCAATGGCGATAACGACGACGACGATAATACCAATGTAAAGCGACGACGACAACATCAACCCGAGACATTCCCATCCGCACCAGTGCCCGTGGCAACATCACCAGAAATACCATCACCCCTACCACCATCGCCCTCTGGTTGCATACCCGCATTCTCTCCTCGACTCTCGCCTGAAGCTGCAAAGGACAAGCACAAGCGTACTCTTCGTGAGGTCGTATTATCGAATGACACGTAAAACCTGTCAACTTGGACTAGGACTGGGAGCCTCCCGCGATTCGAGTACGCCGAGTCGCAAATTCAGCCGGTGGGTATAATCGGTCGTAGGGATCATGCCGTTATATTCCGTATCGCTGCCGGCGGTCGCACCTTTGCCTTGAAAGTGGTAAGCTTCAGTCCATCTTCTCCGCCCTTCTGCCTCTAGGATACTGACGGGAAACCTTATGATAGCACAAGTACGAGCCCAGCGATATATCTTCCTCTGCCTATCCGAAACGAAACCGATATCTTAACTGCAAGTTAGCCGCATACGCGAGAATGGCACATCTCCAACATTCTTCCCAACCGTCGATCCTGAAATGTTATGGCTATATTGATCTGCCAAAACCCCTATAGGCTATCTCTAAAGACAGGAAACCGAGACATCTTTTTCATTTAACACCATACCGTCTAGTAGTATACTTGAACTTTCTAAGGCCGCCACGGCTGCAAAAGGATGGTACTTGACCGGAGCTTGATGAAAGTCTATAATGGAGAGAGTACTTTAAAGACAAATCCTCCAAGTGTGTACTATGCGGTCTAGTTCTAGAAGAAGTCAAGACTCAGGTGTTGATCAATGAAGATCTCATGGAAGGAGAGGGGGGTCGCCTTGCTACCTCGGGTTCGGAAGGTCTCTCTCTTATTCACAAAGCTAGCATATTGCATGGAGACGTGAAAAACGTCTAGAATGCGCTCGTTGTAGTGCTAGATGAGCGGATTGTTTAGATTGACTTCAGCATGGCTCAGGATTAGGGGTCGCCATGGGTCCCCATGGGTCCAAGGTTAGGACCCGGACCCGACCCATGGGTCCTTACAGATATTGGGACCTGACCTATGGGTTTTAGGACCCGACCCATGGGTCGGGTCGGGTACCCATGGGGTCCTGCAGG
>QGMI01000447.1:0-30379 GCA_007821535.1 Lachnellula occidentalis
TACTTCTTACTTAGTAATCTTGCCTACTAGTCAATACCTCACATATATATAGTTTATTAAATTATATATTTTAATAGTTTAAATTTAATATTTCTATAAAATAAAAACTAAGCCTTAATATATTATCTATATACTAAGTATTATATAAGTTTTAAGTAATTTTATAAAATCTATACTAGTTTATTATTAATATTATAAAGTTAATAGAAATATCTAATTTTTAGAATATTATAGTCTATTTTAACTCTTATATATAATGTATCTATTTAAATAATGTTATTCTATATACCAAGTTCTACCTATTTAATTAAATATAACGTTATTAAATAGAGGGTTGAAAAGTTATAATTTTATAAAAACTATAGATTTTGGTATAAAAGGCCATGCATATGAGCGGGGTGTGCATGTAATATAGAATACGAGTAATTGATCTATCTTAATATGTCTCGATTGCCATATATCTTATATAATTATAAGGACCTGACTAGTTTATTATTTAATAGCTTTGCTTCATTTGCCATACCGCCGATTTTGCCCTTTCTCTCACGTTCAATTCCGGGTCTTGTTCAAGCATCTCTAGCTTTGCAAGGAACCCAAGCTTCTTTAATTCACTCGCTCGCTGTACACAAGCCTGTGTATCATTTGTGTGATCTACCCACGTGAGATTGGTGACCAACCAGCATAGAGCATGGCGGACCTCAACGGTAGGGTTGTTGAACTGTGGTACTAGGAGCTTCAATAATTCTGTTTGTGCAATAACTAGTTGACGGTGGCGAGGAATGCTTGCAGCCATATGTACAAGGATATAACCAACAGCGGTGATGATCTCGGATTGCGGGGGGATGATTTGGGGATTGGGTGACGACGTGTTCCGTCGATTGAATGGGTTGGCGAATTTCGGTCGTAGTTTGGATGCCAGAATATCGAATACTCGGTCTTGACCTAACGCGTCGAACAGGAAATCAATCATCTCTGTAGTTTCGGAAGTACTGCCATGGCCAGCACCCCCTATAAGATTGCGAATGAAGTCAAGGCCTTGTTCCTGTACGGCTATGTCATCTTTCCTAGCCTTCCTTGCGGGGTTCGTTTCTGCGTCCTTCAACGCCGCAAGTCGAAGTTCAGCTTGTTGGATCGACTTGCTATGAGCACTACTGGGGCGCGAAATGCTGGGCCGGCCCAGTGAATCAGCGAAAGCAGAGTCCAGTTGGTCTTCGAACTGGTCCATATCAACATCATCGTCCAATTCATTATGCGATTCCGAAGTTGCGCCGCCCTCGTCATTCCCTCTTGAGGAAAGGGCCTCATCTTCGGTGTCGTCGCAGATAAGTTGAACCAGCCAACCCTGACCAAGCTCCTCAAGGCACAGTCTCTTCATGTCATTGCTGACGGAATGGACAAAGTGCTTGAGAGCCCATACGGCGTTGAGCCTTAGTTTTGCATTCATGGAATGCGCGTGCTCGCAAAGTATCTTGAGAACACCTGCTTCGGCGATAGCCTTGGGGTGGGTTTTAGCCGAATTCCATGAACAGGACACTGCAAAGGACTTACCTCACGCATTGGGCTGACATCGGTCACAAGGTTGCAAACAGTTGCGGTAGCTGCAATTTGGACCTCGATGTCAGGGTGTTGAAGAAGTCGAAATACAGGCATAGCAACGCCGTTATCGATCAGAGTTGTTCTGAGAATACCGACCGAACGGGAAAGAGCTCGAATAGCGCCGCATGCAGCGATCAAAACATCAATTGAATTCACTCCATATCCTTGCCCATTCCCAATTGCGTTCGAATTGTTGGTGACTCTTACTGCCTGGTCGCTAGTATTGGGTGACGGCTTGCTAGGATTGGAGTTCATAGATTCAACGATATAAGGTATCATGCCTTGATCCACGATCGCCTTCCGGTACTCATCCTTGAAAGGTACAAGTGCAGCAATGGCCTTCAAAGAACTCTCCCTGACCGTGACTTTATGTACCGATTGTGGGGTCTGGCCCGGGCGAGTAAAACTGTGAGGTTCGAAACCTTCTTCCCCGTTGCCGGTTTGCTTGCTGTTTGGCGACCAGGAACGGGATTTCGACGTCTCAGTGATTGGATCATAGGAAACTTTTAGCATTTTCGAGAGCTTGCTCACGACACCAGCATCAAACGCAGCTTTTTGGAGATATTCACTATCTGTGATAAGCAATGCAAGTATTGCAGGTGCGCGTTCTTTGATTGCCCACTCAAAGCGTACTGCCTCATCAACAGCAAGGTTGTCCTTTGGCTTGACTGGAATGGCGATCTCGTCTAACATCTGCACTAGAATGGGCACTACTAGCAAACCGATGGTAGTTTCCCTGGCCTTCTTAGTTAGCCCAGCTCTATAAAGCACTGTCAGGACCGAGGCAGCCATCAGTCGCTCCTTGCCACTTCGTGTCCGAAGAGTCAGAATGAGGTACGCGATCAAAGGACTCTCCAGCTCTTCCAAGCCAGATACAGACGTGCCTGGAGATACTGGTCCAGGATCAAGACTAGAAGAATCGCCCCAACTTGGAAGTGAGGCAGCGTTGTATTTATTTGGACTAGAGCGGCTATTTGGCGCTAGTTGCTCTCTGGAACCGGAAGTGCCCAGCGGAGGGAATGCAGATGCCTGAGCGCTGGTACTCTTGGAGTTGTGGAGAGGCATGGATGGCAGTAGGTAGTCGATAGCGTTCAAGTGACATTGTCGAGCACCTAGACCGGCTATGTTGAAAGCGTTCCAAGCAGCGCGTGTATTATGAGTAACAACAAATTCCTCAGCTGGAGTGGGGGGAAACACGGCTAGAATACTTGGAGAGTATAGGAGCTGCGACGCCCGAAATTTGGAATTGGCAATAACAACTGAAATAGCCTCCAATATCACCGTAAGGCTTGCGTTTGGAGGGGTAGTGGCTGGAAAGAACTCCTGGAGGCCATCCCGTTGAGCCAGAGTCTCAGCACCGGGTATGACCAGACCTTCAGCTATCACGAAGCTTGCCAGTTTCGTTGCAAGAGCATCGAGTACGCCCGAGCTTGCCAATCCTTGCTGGTGGCGCTCTTCCCGACATAGCCTTCCAATTAAAGATGCCGCAATTGATATTTGACATTGGACAGTTGAGGTAGTCGAGGTCTGGGACAAGATACGACACAGAGAAGTAATATATTGGTGGGCGAACAGTCCTTCGGCGATAGCACTCGTGCCCAGTGCTGTTGTGCCAGAGGTTAGAGAGGACGAATCAGCCAGATTCGAAAGAGCCCGAAGAGATGCCAGTACTATTTGCGCGGGATTGTTTGATGGGCAGAGATTAGAAAGAATGGCTGGCAAGGCAGAAGCTGATTGTAGAAAGGGAAGAAAGGCGGGCCCTCCTGGTAGGAATGATTAGCCAGATCAATAACCAAGAGACGCAGACGCAATTGATGGAATACCTAAAGCAATGCTGGCTATGACGTGCAGGGCCTGTAGCCGTACTGTCTCCTCCTCCAGCAGAGGCTTAGATGCAAAGCTGTGGTCGTGGGATTTGCCATCTTGCCTACCGGCGAGCTTGTTTGATGCAAGACGTACAACAGGATCGAGCGTTCCTAGGGTTACGACCAGTTCTTTCTTCAGAGGATGACCGATGATTTCGTTCTTTAGGGTTCGTAGGATGGATATTTGCTCAGCGGGAGATTTGGCGTTTCGAATTTGCGATACCCAAGCCTGTCGAGCCATGGCGTGAAAGCTGAAGCTAAAGATAGAGGCAGAGGCAGAGGCAGAGGCAGAAGTAGAGGAGCTTGGGTCTGGATGGAGATGGGCGTGGACGTGGTCAGGCGAAAGCAGAGGTGGAGGCAACTGGTGGAGAGGCAATCGATATTGGTTTATTTGCGAGGCATACAGTACGCTTGGCCAGGAGAAATATAGACGGGGCCTACCAAGCGTGTAACAATTAATTGAGCAGTAGCAGTGGTCAAGTTCGTGAGTGTAGTTAAAGGTGATGGTACAATGCAATAGTTGTATGAATATGAATAAGCGATCAAGAGAGTTGTAATAATAAAGTACTACCTAGAGAGTGAGTGAACCTGGTGAACCGCCGGCTGAAATGTTGCGCTAATAATTAGAGGTAGCCGCCTCCGCAAGAGGTGGATCCTCAGCCTTGTCTTGTTTCTGTCCGTGCCATCTTTGCTTGGGCTTTTCTTCTCTGGTGCAATCATTGACAAGGATACCTGCACGCTCTCTTGTCCAACGAGCTAGCCTCACGATACAGTACAGTACAGTACTGTATAGTTGCATCCCACGAGATTCAACCTCCCCTCTGCCCCGATCTCCACCTCAATTGTTGTTCGATCGCCCCCCCTACTACGACATACCATCCCCCAATCTCGCCACAGAAAGACACTTTATCAACACCACCCACCCTTTCACCGGGTTCACTTGACATATAAAGAGACGAAGGCGCAGTCGCATATCGACAATATCGACCATATCGACCACTCATACTACATTACACAAGTAGCGGATGAAGGGCTGGATGCTGGAGCCCCCGCCTTCACATATAGTCTCACCGAGGCGTCCCATCGGCACGTCTTTTCTATAATTCATATATTACTAGTAGATTGACCTGAAAAGGGAATCCAATCCAACCCCACTCTCTAGTCGCCAGCGAAACTCTAGGAGACTATATAGTCCACGATCATGATTCTGTCTTCAGGATCATGCTGAAATCTTTATCGCATCCTCGATCACCCGCGTCTTCACCCAGATTTCACTATGCGCCTGCCTCGCAGTCATTGCCACCACCTTCTCCAGTGTCACGCAGAGACCCCGCGGCAGTTAAACCACAAGCTGCGACTCCGAGAACAATTACTCCCCACCGAGTGCAATATGTCGACGCTAGCACACAGTGGCAAAGCCCCGTCATGAATCTGAAGCTGGAAGGCGTGCCTATGGAGGATGTTCCTGCTGAGAGAGAACAGATACAGCAGATGGCAGCTTCATCGTCTGTCGCCAGTGTGCCACCCCATTCTCCCTCCAGACCGACATTACAGGGCCAGTCTCCTGGCACGAAAAGACGGCAATCTC
Source organism: Lachnellula occidentalis (assembly GCA_007821535.1). Taxonomy (NCBI): domain Eukaryota; kingdom Fungi; phylum Ascomycota; class Leotiomycetes; order Helotiales; family Lachnaceae; genus Lachnellula; species Lachnellula occidentalis. The sequence continues at coordinate 5,050 of QGMI01000447.1, forward strand.
GAGATGGGCAGGCTTCAACAAACAACCCCAGTCAGATTTCAGCGCCAAAACGTGCCAAGTCGGCTCAGGCTCAAGTCAAGCTTCTACCACACAAATATGAGTTTTGCGAGGTTGAAGATATGGTTATACTTATAGCCAACATGATATCGGAGCTCATCCAGACAAATGATGGTCTTCCTCTCCGAAGCGGGGTCCTCACTCGGTTTCATTCAAGGTGAGGGATAAATTATACATTCTATTAACATGCCGAGCTAACGCCTTATAGAACACCTCCTGGCATTTCCGTGCTTGATTATCTCCAAAGGCTTGCCAAACATGCAACCCTTACTCCGCCCCTACTTCTTTCCATGGTTTACTACATAGATCGACTCTGCTCACTTTATCCCGCTTTCACGATCACTACTCTCACAGTCCATCGGTTCTTGATTACAGCTGCAACAGTAGCTGCAAAAGGGCTTTCCGATTCTTTCTGGAACAACGCCACATATGCTCGAGTCGGCGGTATCAAATTAGCGGAGCTGGGTTTGCTTGAACTTGATTTCCTTTATCGAGTCGATTGGAAGATAGTTCCCAACCCGGAGGTGCTAGTCCACTACTATAGAGGGCTAGTGGAGCGTTCCGATGGGTACGAACTGGAGAGTGACATGAGCTTATCAGAGGATGAAGAAGATGGCGATGAAGAAAGCGTTGAGAGCAAGGGGAGCCCGGAGGTAAAGTTAGAGGTGAAGTTAGAAGATAATGATATAAAGTGGAAAGCCTGGATGGAGGACGTTTCTACGCGCAAAGCAGGTGCTGCAGATGCTGGTAGCAGTAAGGAAATATCATGAAGGATTCAAGATCCGAGATACCCCGGGTCTTTTTCGTTCATCAAATGGCTGCATTGGGAAAATGGCGTTTGGTTTGGGACATATGCTACTTGACGGTTTGTTCACATAGAGAAAAGGTGGAGCGTGATACGGCATAAGTGCGTTGTTCGATGGATGTCAAGAAACGATACGTGCAGAAGCTTTATCGCTTCCTTTCAAGAACGTATTCGTGGTGACTTTTCGTGGTGACTTTACGCTATTAATGTTCCACGAAAGAGAAAAACTTTGTTACTGTGATGGGGTGTATTGTAGGACGACCGAATCGGGAACCTCCGCCCGCCTAGGCCCCAAAAGATGACAAGGCTGAGCTTCATGCATCCATTCCCAACAGAGCGCTATGCCAATACAACAACGAGAATGAGGAACCTATACTTTGTCCTTGCACTCTGTGCCCAGGCGTTCGAAGCCATCGCCTCGTCTGAATTGACCGATAGCGCGACAATCTCCATACAGTCGGTTGGATTGTCATCTACGCCAATTAATACCCTCGCCGTGGTCTCCTATAATCCTTCCACGCTATCCGCAGAGCTGCTCTCCTTCGAGTCGCCAGAGCTCACATCAGACTCTAAGCTTCTGCGTATCGGCGCCTACGACGCGGCAACTTCAAGCTGGAAGTCTTCCACTTCTACGACATCCGCGGAAAGTTTTGCCAAGGGGTACTCGCCGACATTGGTGCTATCCCTCGATGCACAAGGTGGAATCATAGGGGTTACTTGCAAGAGCGCGAAGATTGATGCTGGGCAAACAAGGGATTTCGGACCAAAGATTACCTTGTTGAAGATGGGGAAGGGTAAAAACCCTGAGCTGAACCGACCTGTTGTACTATCACCAGAAGGGAAACTGGAGGAGCCCATTCCAGAGAAGACCATGCTGCAGAAGTAAGTCGATTAGACGCTGTGGGAACATTCATAACTAACTTGGGCTTTAGGTACTGGTGGGTGTTACTCGGAGGCGTCATGCTTTTAATGACGGCTGGAGGAGGAGGAGAATAATCAGATGCTGCAGTACGGAGTGCTAAGGGCTTCTAGTTAGATGAACGCCTGCGGTTTCTCGAACCCTATCTACCTAGACATGAGGATACCTGCACTGCAGATTTGAAATGTATGTCTATCATTGTACCAATTTTGAGCCAGAACTCCAATAGTTTCATTACTGGCGTATGCGCCGTCAATCCTCGAGTAGGTAACTGACTTGCATGCATGCGGTGAGTTTTTCTTCTTCAAAAGATGGTGAGTCCACTTGAAGCACCTGCTTCAATCGCTTCCATTGAGTTGACTTGATGCCCAGTGTATTGAAAGACCACCACCTTATGATAGAGAAGATTTTCGCCCCTTTAATGGCTTTCTTACAAAATATCTTCACTCTATTACTTTGAGATTGTTGCCGCTTCATTGACTTGGAGAGCAGTATTTACAGTAGACAGCGCGACAAGACATTCATACGACTGTATTTTCTGTGGTATTGACAAAGACACTTACTGGTACAACAATGTTTTGTTTTAGCATCTGAGACCGCTTTTGTTGCCTTCACTAATATAGCTCGCTTCTTAGGTACAGTACGTCTGCACGCGTAAAGTTGGAAAAGCGCGACTCTCCAAAACAATATCAAACAAACCATTTCTCAAGACAAACACACATACCTCAACTACGATACCTTTCCAGCCTCCAGAACACAACCAACATGGCTGATAAAAATGGATCAGCGACTCTGCAAGAGAATGGCGGCGGAGCCAACCCTACTTCCGATGCTAAGGGCAAGGGCAAGGCGACTGAACCTGAGAGCCGTGAAGTGAACATGGCGGGCGAGGATAGCTCCAGCGAAGAAGAAGTTGATGATGTATGTTGCGCACAGCTTCCCTCCTCGTGGTCGCATTTACTGACCTACTTGGCAGAATGAACCTGTTGGTAAGCATCGACCCTCTACCTGATCGCTCTGCGCATTTGTTTACGCATACCAGTGGATGAACCCGATGATGATAACATGGAGGAGATCGACACTGAAAACATCATATCCGATGGTCGTCGCACTCGTGGCCGCAAGATTGACTTTGCCAAGGCTGCGGAGGAGCACCCAGAGGAGGACGAAGAATCCGAGGATGATGGTGATTTCGAGGCTCCGGACGACGAGATGGAGGAATAGATAGATTGTCGAAGCGATGCTGGGTGATTTCAGGGGCTGAGCTATCGACAATTTCGTACTCGATGGCTCCGTGGTCCATCAATACTCGACTGTCATGCCTTCGCTTGGGCTCCCTTTCTTGTATCGCACACGCAATTCATCGGCATCTTTCGTTCAATCAGCAAACGTTTCTTCCTTGGGGCATGGCATCTGAAGATGTTGGGCACACGATGCTATGAATTGGCATGAAAATGACACTGGATGTTCATCTGAGCAAGGCTGTACTTTAGATATGGAAATACCAGAAATAAATGACCCCCCACAAACAATCGTATATTCTCTACTTTGGTATGAACATCACAATACAACAAACATGGAAGCACCCAGATAGGTTGCGACATCAGCTGTACAACAAGGGCCTTCAACAATGAAATTTCTTAGTTCTGGTGACTGCAGTACACTGCTTCGTCAAATTCCAAGCTACGTAGACCTTCAATTCTTGAGCATCCAACGACCCAACGCTGAACACCGTAATGGCATCAAGGTTAGCCTTCCATCCCCTAGTTAGCCTTCCATCCCCTAGTCTTATCATATTGGCATCTTGTTGCGATATTAGCTCGCGTCACATAGCGCAATTTGTGCAGAGGAGATGAGAGCGACGTGTCTTCAGAACCATTTCCCCCACTGCTTTGTCTCCTACCTGCTAACAGTTTGTCTACAGTAGGTTCGGCGGCTCGTCACTTCACCAGCGGGATCCTCGAGGTGCGCTCTTTGAGAACTACAACGGCGGCGCGAGCGACCCCACGCGAGCTGGCAGTACAAGCCCGAACAAACCCGGGGGGTATGGAGGTGGATACGGTTACTCTGGGGCTCCAAATGGCTCCGCAGGTCACGGTGGTGGGCTAGGAGCAGATAGACCTGGTTATAGACCTGCTACACCAAATACGAGGTATGTCGCGGTCCTGGATGGGCCAGGGAATATGACACGTATAGGATGGAGAACTCATACATTGCGGACAGAGGCCAATATAGCGACGCGGTACTTAATGAACTGGAGAGCCAGAACGACGGCCATGTCGAGGGTATACTCGGCAAAGTCAGACAGCTGAAGGACGTGAGTATGCCATGCTGTCGAACATGGGCTGGTATTGACTTTATCCTGTAGATGACTGTTGCAATCGGCGATGAGATACGCGACTCTTCTGCACTTGCAGAGAAGATGAATGATTCTTTTGATGGTACGAGGGTGCGTCTACGGGGAACCATGAATCGAATGCTGGTTATGGCCGAAAAAACCGGCGTGGGGTGGAAGGTCTGGCTGGCTTTCTTCGCAGCGGTAGGCTTTCTCTTCTTCTACGTCTGGGTCTTTTGAGACCACGGCTCGTTACACTTGGGAATTCAGATTTTAGAGTATGAGGAACAGCATAGGCATACGTTTGGGCGTTTGGGATGACTTGTATGATAGGGACAATGGTTGGTAGCCATGGGGCTTAATCATGTTAATACCACTTGCAGTTTCTGAGCAACATTATGGCGGGAACTCCCTATTCAAGAGGGGCGTCTAGAATTGTTTACTAACATAGCTGCGGCAATCTCACGAATCACTCACTCGGCTTTGAACATTCGAGGATACTGGCACAGATTCGTTGGAAAGTCCTGTTTTCAGTCATTAAAACTACTTTACCCAACTCCTTACGCTCGTGCTCGGCGAGCTGATCTCTGCCTCGGACTGCTTCCTACTTGGCTACTGCCATTTGATAACATGCTGCTTAAGTCCAAACTATTCTGTGTCCCATCGCTTCTGACCATGCTCGCGCCTGGCTGATAACGGGGAAGCACACCTGCATCAACGCTCTCATCATCATCGTCACTACTACTCAGCTCGGCCTCTGTATCGGTATGTTCGTAACCCCCGGCTTCAGGAATCTCGTCGTCAAGATCTGCATCCATGTCCATATCCATATCCTGATGACCTGCTCTTGACTGGACGAGATCTTCTTCTTGGAGCATTTGCGATTCATCCCCATCGATGGTCGATCCCCCTTCATCACCGAAGCGTGTCGTGCCGATCTCTTCACCACGAACAAGAGCCTCTCTGTAGACATCATCTGGCAGCCGTGAAGCAAGTATTCCTCTTGGAGGTTCATCACCTTCATCCTGCTCCAGATCCTCGTTGTCAGAATCTTCCGCCTCGTCTGCTTCTAGTTGGGTGGTTTCTGCTTCCGGCACGTCGTCATCTAGATCCCTTGCTTCTTCCATATCGCCGTCCATACCCTCGCCCTGCAAAAGCCCGTCAGCCCCTCCGGCTTCAGCCTCGGCCAGCTCTTGCGCCAGTGTCTCGCGTCTTAACGCCTCTTGATGTTCCTCCATTTCTCGCTTTTCTTCTCGTAGCTGATATAAGGACTTTGGGATGCCTGGAGGTTTGATCCATGAGTTGCCATAATTCTGAACATTCTGTTTACGGCGTTCTATGTATTCCTCGTCCAGACGCAGTCGCGCAAGAGGATGGCGATGGGCTGCAAGGTGTCGCCGATGGGAATGTCCTGCATGTTGATTTTGGGCGGAAGCGCCGGGGTGATCGGGAAGCGTTTCCCTGGGTTGAGAGATATGTGTAGAATTGGAGGTATACCAGATGCTATGCGACTGGAGCAAATAAGTATAAACAGGCATAGCAGGAGGCCTACACGTACATCTTGAGGGGCGAGACTTGGTAGCGAAAACATAGTGTTTGGTTTAGCAAGCCCGCATAGGTGTATGAAGAAAGGAGTGCTATAATTATTCGCAGATGGAGTTGTCAGTTTTTGCTTATGATCCAGCCTCGTTACCATATGAAGTCGGCCAAGTCGCGTCGGTACCTAGTTGGTTCAGCCTTGAGGCCCGTGCGTGTCCAGCAAACAGCAAGGATCACCCACTTCTCAAGCTTACCTACCCTACCTACAACGAACGCCCAAGACACCTGATGTTCGGTTTGGCAATGCTGATTGGGATTCAGACTCTGTTCCTATTGCGTTCCATGTGGAAAGTTGGCGGAAATTCGAACTCGAGCAGGTTGGTTGCTGCACGCGCGCGTATGCTATGGCTGGCTGGATGGATACTTTTACAGATTCTTCTTGAGGCAAGCTATAAGAGGCACCCTGGCGAAATACAGTACAGCATACTTCTATGAATGGCAGGCAGTCGCATTCTGCTTTAGCTCATGTTCAGACTCAAGTGTCATCAGACAATAAAGGCCTTCTTTTCCCATGCACCACTGTGCAAATGCAGGTGCAGCTGCAGGTGCATGGGCAAACCAGATTGGGTGATATTATCCAGAATACAAGCTGCCTGCTGCTACGTGCTACACATACGGGTATCTCTACGCAGCGAGCATGCTGTACCTTACTTTATGTACTGTACTGTACGGTCTGTACCAGTATTGTGTGGTGCGGTGGGGTGCGCTGGCTGTTTTTGCAATGCAACATACAAATTCCCCTTCTAGGTACTGTATGTACCTTACTGTACTGACATGTAGATTTAAGTACTATTCTCGGACATAAGGTATCTAGCAACACCGGACCGGGCTGCCTGGCCTGATGTTGCATCTCCGTAGAATCGTAGATACGGTACAGGATGGTACCTAGGTATTATTGATAATAAGTAGGTTGGTAATTAGGTATTTCTGTCAAACACTCCTCATCCATCATTCATTCCTAAAAGCAGCAAGAGCAAGCCGGGCCTTTTCGGTCAAGATCTGATTTGCTTGCCAGCGCGGGGCAAGGGAAGGGAGCTCAGCATCCCAGAGCTTTCTCTGCCAATGAATCATTTCCAGATGTCACAGCCAATGAGGAGACGGGTATTATTATTCCAGCAGATGCAGCAACCCCACACCACCCCACCCTTACCCTTACTAGCCCTTACTGGTACAGCAGCAACCCCACCGCTCTGCCTCTTCGAAGCACTCGTATCAAGTACCCCGACCGTGCCTTTACCGATATCGGGCTTGGATGAAAGAAAAATTGCTTCGATTGTTCACCCCGGAAGATTGAGGCTACTTTGTATCGTCGCTGATTCGCTCTCTCCGCTGCACGTTGCACCGACATGTACATCACATGCAGCTGGAGCTGCATCCTTTTTCCGTCTGTCTGTCTGTGCGGGGTCCTTGGGGTGGAGGCGAGGACCGCAAGGAGGAATAGTACGGGCGATGATTCTTATATGATGACTATCCTTCCTACCTACCCTACTACCCCACCCTACTGTACTCACCAAGAATGTCGCGCGAAGACAACAAAACATCATGATTCCAGAGATAGACAGCCCTTTATTTGAGAGTATAGTTAATTCAAAACAACCAGAACAAGAACAATGGCAACAAGACCCAATTAAAAATAAAGGCAACAGTCCTGCAGATGAACTCGTCCTCCAGTAGCTGATACACTCCGGTACTCGCCGAAGAGGAGAACTCGGACTAAGTCTCACTAGCGCCGTAATTATAAAAACGATAAATCCCCCACCAGAAAAACAAACCCTTCTTGATAACTCTATAAGGTAGTCAGTCAGTCAAGTCATCTTCAATTTGACCTGCTACCCTCACTGTCGCTGTCACTGTCGCAGCCGCAGCTTTGCACTAACAAACGGCTCATATAAAGAACTGTAAGCTCTTTTCCGCCCCTCGCCTCCCTCTCCTTGCCTTGCTCTTAGTACTATAAACCTCAATTCGCGCCGTTTGCGCAACATCCGACCCTTTCTGCGCTCCGAGAGACAAGATGAGACGACAGTACAGTACACAGTGTGTCATTGTCCTTCCCAACGGTCGGTGCTACCCGCCATGTCAATGTGGACACGGCACAACAGGTCTGATAGTTGTACCTTGTGAAATACTGGCAAGCGCTCGTTTTTCTATCCACTACTTGCAACGGGCTTCTTTTCTATTCAACCAGCGCGCAAAGCTCCTCTCTTCAAGCAACTTCTACAAGGTCCAACTAACGTGCAAGCAACCAGAGAGCAGGCTGACCCCGAAAACCTTGTCGCACGTCTCCCACGAAACATAGAGCGAGCGCCCCCGCTTTACCAAGTCGCCGCAACTTGCCATGGCAAAAGTTGACGAATTCGACGACAGAAAAACCCAGATCATTGCCGAAAACGCACCATACCATCAGTATGAATATCAGACCGAGAAAAACGAGTCATGGGCAGGCGCTCTGCCTGTGAAGCAGTAAGTCGACGACCTCTTCCACTTCCACCATGGAGAGCCGGCGCTGACAAAAACAAACAGAGGATTGTACGATCCCGGCTTGGAGAAGGATGCCTGTGGAGTAGGCTTTGCATGGTAACACTTGCTCTATCACCCGTGTAATGCGGCGAGAACTGACATTCGCTCTAGTCACATAAAGGGCAAGGCGAGCCACAAAATTGTCAGCGATGGTATGCCCAGACCTTTGTATACCCTGATTCTGTGCTTGCTGACATGTCAAACACGCAGCACGAAACCTACTTTGTAACATGACCCATCGGGGTGCGGTGGGCTCAGATGCACGAGACGGAGACGGAGCGGGTGTAATGACATCGATTCCTCACAAGTTTTTTATCAAGAATTTCGAACGCGAAACGGATATCAAGCTTCCTCCTATGGGTCAATATGCAGTGGGCAATCTTTTCTTCAAACCAGATGAGGAGACCCTACAAGAGTCAAAGAGACAATTAGAGGATATCTCGGAATCACTGGGTTTGAGGGTATTGGGATGGCGAGAGCCTCCTAAAGATTCTACTCTTCTTGGTCCTGCTGCTGCTTCTCGTGAGCCTATTATTTTGCAGCCTTTCGTTGTGCTAGCATCTGCCTATGGGCAAGGAACCTCGCCAGAGACCACAGATCCTGATCATTTTGATGAGAAATATTTCGAGAGACAACTTTACGTGCTGCGAAAGCGTGCGACCCATACCATCGGTCTTCACAATTGGTTCTATCTATGTTCCCTTTCTAACAAGAATATTGTTTACAAAGGCCAGCTTGCACCCGTGCAGGTTTATCAGTATTATTATGATCTGGTAAACGCTGATTACGAAGCCCATTTTGCTCTTGTACACTCCCGTTTTTCTACCAATACCTTTCCTTCATGGGATCGTGCTCAGCCCTTGCGATGGGCAGCTCATAATGGTATGGAACTTTGTAAATCCTCATGCCGTGCTTACACTAACACCCTAATTAGGTGAGATCAACACACTGCGAGGTAACAAGAACTGGATGCGAGCTCGTGAGGGTGTCATGCAATCCGATATCTTTGGCGACGAGCTGGAATCGCTCTATCCCATTGTTGAAGATGGCGGCTCTGATTCCGCTGCTTTTGACAACGTCCTGGAGTTGTTGACCGTAAACGGGGTTTTGTCATTGCCTGAAGCTGTAATGCTCATGGTGCCCGAGGCTTGGCAGGGTAACGCCGCCATGGATCCATCCAAGGCTGCCTTCTATGAATGGGCGGCTTGTCAAATGGAACCTTGGGATGGACCAGCCCTCTTCACATTTGCGGATGGAAGATACTGCGGTGCAAACCTTGACAGGAATGGTCTTCGGCCTTGCAGATACTATGTATTGGATGATGACAGAATCATTTGTGCATCGGAAGTCGGAACCATCCAGGTTGACCCCGAGCGTGTCGTTCTCAAAGGCCGATTGCAGCCAGGAAAGATGTTGCTTGTCGACACTCTTGCAGGTCGAATTATTGACGATGCCGAGCTGAAGAGTACGGTCTCAAACCGCCAGGACTTCAAATCATGGCTTCACAAAGAGCTCATCAGCTTGCCCAAAATTCACGAAGAACTGGTCATCGATGGAACACTGGATCTTGCCGCGAAGCCTGACTCTGCAGCAATTCAAGAGGATCCTATGCTGAGAGCCTTTGGTTACTCATTCGAACAAGTTAGTCTTCTTCTCGGGCCTATGGCTTCCGACGAAAAGGAGGCCCTGGGATCTATGGGGAACGATGCCCCTCTAGCATGTCTCGCTGAAGCACCTCGCTTGCTTTACGAGTATTTCCGACAGCTCTTCGCACAGGTCACCAATCCACCAATCGATCCTATCAGAGAGGCCATTGTCATGTCTTTGGAGTGTTATGTTGGTCCACAAGGTAATCTACTGGAAATGGACCAATCCCAATGTGCTCGATTATTGCTACCAACCCCTGTTCTGTCGATTCCCGAGTTCAACGCCTTGAAGAACATCAGCAAGCGCAACCCCTCATGGACCGTCAAGGTCATTGACTTGACATTCCCGAAATCTGAAGGCGTGAAAGGCTACATCAATCATCTCGATTACATCTGCGACCAGGCCACTGCTGCAATTACGAACAAGGACCGTATCATTATTCTTTCTGACCGTGCCACCTCTGCCGATCGTGTCCCTGTTTCTGCTCTACTTGCTTCTGGTATGGTCCATCATCATTTGGTCAACAACAAATGGAGGTCACTTGCAGCTATAGTAGTTGAGACTGCGGAAGCCCGTGAAGTCCATCACATGTGCGTGTTGGTCGGATACGGTGCAGATGCCATAAATCCATACCTCGCCATGGAGTGTATTCTCAAGCTCAACCGTGAGGGCTTGATCAGGAAGAAGCTCAGTGATGATACACTCATTCGCAACTACAAGTATTCTGCAGATGGTGGAATATTGAAAGTCATGAGCAAGATGGGTATTTCTACCTTGGCCAGTTACAAGGGTGCCCAGATCTTCGAAGCCCTAGGTGTTGATGATACTGTCGTGGATCGGTGCTTCAAAGGCACTGCCACTAGAATCAAGGGAATCACATTTGAGCTCATTGCAGAAGATGCATTTCGGTTCCACGAAAAGGGCTTTCCTTCCCGATACACTGTCAGTATCCCAGGTCTAGGGGAATCCGGCGAGTACCACTGGCGTGATGGTGGAGAGCCACATATCAATGATCCTACCTCCATTGCCAACATTCAGGATGCAGTTCGGACCAAGAACGATAAATCATATGAAGCATACTCGCTCGCCGAGTATGAACAGATCAAAGCTTGCACACTTCGAGGTCTTCTTGACTTCAAATTCGATGAGTGTACACCAGTTCCGATCGACCAAGTCGAGCCTTGGACGGAAATTGTGCGACGATTCTGTACTGGTGCCATGTCATATGGTTCAATTTCGATGGAATCTCATTCCACCTTGGCCGTTGCTATGAATCGTCTTGGCGGAAAGTCCAACACCGGTGAAGGTGGTGAAGACCCCGAGAGGTCTGAGAGAATGCCTAATGGTGATACTATGCGCTCGGCAATCAAGCAAGTTGCCTCGGGTCGATTTGGGGTTACGTCCAACTACCTGGCCGATTCCGACGAGCTTCAGATCAAGATGGCTCAAGGTGCTAAACCTGGAGAAGGTGGAGAGCTCCCTGGCCATAAAGTCTCGAAGTCCATCGCCAGAACCCGCCACTCGACCCCTGGTGTTGGTCTCATCTCGCCTCCACCCCACCACGACATCTACTCTATTGAGGACTTGAAACAATTAATCTATGATCTCAAGTGCTCCAACCCTCGTGCAAGAGTCTCTGTCAAACTCGTCTCCGAGACTGGTGTGGGCATTGTTGCGTCTGGAGTCGCCAAGGCCAAGGCCGACCACATCTTGATCTCTGGCCACGATGGTGGAACTGGTGCTTCTAGATGGACTGGTATCAAATATGCCGGTCTGCCTTGGGAACTCGGTCTTGCCGAAACCCATCAGACTTTAGTTCTGAATGATCTCCGTGGTCGTGTTGTTGTGCAGACTGATGGTCAACTTCGGACTGGCAGAGACGTCGCCATTGCCTGTCTCCTCGGAGCCGAAGAATGGGGTTTTGCCACAACCCCACTTATCGCTATGGGCTGTATTATGATGAGAAAGTAGGTTTCTTGAGACATCCATCCTCCTTGGAACATCTTGGCCTGGGTAACTGCATCTACTTGCGGACCATACTTGGCCTCGGCAGCAGAAACGGCATTGGTCTTAATGTTCCAACTCAGCTGGCACATTATGAAGGCCATGCTGATGGCCGCTTTTGTATCCCCCACGAATCTTTACTTCGAACACTATTGAACAAGCATTGCTGACTCTGATATCTTTCTTTTAGGTGCCACTTAAATACGTGTCCAGTCGGTATTGCGACTCAGGATCCTGAGCTTCGGAAAAAATTCCAGGGGACTCCTGAACATGTCATTAACTTGTATGTGTATCCTACCTCTCTTTACTTGTTTCTTATATATACTTGAATCAGAAAACACTAACCCTTCTTTAGTTTCTACTATATTGCTAATGAATTGCGAGCCATTATGGCCAAGCTTGGTTTCAGAACTATCAACGAGATGGTTGGCCACGCCGAATGCTTGCGAGTTCGCGAGGACCTCCGCACGAACAAGACCCAGAACATTGATCTGTCTTTGATCCTTACACCAGCACACAAGCTTAGACCCGGTGTTGCTACCTTCAACGTCCGAAAGCAAGACCACCGTCTCTACGTCAGATTAGACAATAAATTGATCTCTGAGGCCGAGTTGACTTTGGATAAGGGCTTGCCCTCACGAATTGAGTGCGACATTGTCAATACGGATCGTGCAATGGGTACTTCTCTCTCGTACCAGGTTTCCAAGAGATATGGTGAAGAGGGCCTTCCAATGGATACCGTTCACGTCAACATCAAGGGATCTGCTGGGCAATCATTCGGAGCCTTCTGTGCACCAGGTATCACCTTAGAACTGGAGGGAGATGCCAATGACTACGTTGGGAAGGGTCTTTCAGGTGGCCGTCTGATCATCTACCCGCCCCGTGCTGCCGTATTCAAGGCGGAAGAGAACGTTCTTATTGGCAACGTCTGCTTGTATGGCGCTACCAGTGGAACTTGTTTCTTCCGTGGAGTGGCTGCAGAGCGCTTTGGTGTCAGAAATTCTGGAGCAACAGCCGTCGTCGAAGGTGTTGGAGATCACGGTTGTGAGTACATGACTGGAGGACGTGTCCTCATTCTAGGCAGTACCGGCCGAAACTTCGCTGCCGGTATGTCTGGTGGAATTGCCTACATTCTCGATATTCAGCAAGACTTCCTATCCAAGCTCAACCCTGAAATGGTCGAAGCTTCGGGCATTGATGATCCCACCGAAATTGCCTTTGTCCGTGGCTTGATTGAGGACCATCACCACTACACTGGCTCCGAACTTGCTGCTCGTATCCTGCTTGATTTCAATCGAGCTCTGTCTCGCTTCGTCAAGGTCCTACCTGTTGACTACAAGCGAGTGTTGGATGAAGAGGCTGCTAAATTAGCCGAGGCTAAACGCTCGGAGTATAAGCTCCCTCTGCTCCCTGGCAACCCCGTCCGTGAGCTCCATGAAAAGGGTTCGAAGGAGAAGCACGAGAAGAAGTCGGACCTTCAAGATATTGAGGAGACTATTGGTGATTCTGCGGTTGAGAAGAAGCGCTCGCTGGTCTTGGACAAGACCAAGGGCTTTATGAAATACCAGCGCCGTTCCGAGAAATACCGCTCTGCGAAGACCCGAACCCGCGATTGGGCTGAGCTTTCTAAGAGACTCGATGAGGATGAACTTAAGTATCAGGCTGCTCGCTGTATGGACTGCGGTGTACCTTTCTGTCAATCTGATTCTGGCTGCCCAATCTCCAATATCATCCCCAAGTGGAACGAATTAATCTTCCAAGTAAGTCAAATTCCCAGACAGAAAAGCTACATTTTCTGCATGAGTTCTGGAGCCGAGAGCTGTGTCAGGAGCCAGAGAAATGTGTTTCACAGTATGTGGGATCCTGGCTCCTTGGACAGCTCCCAAGCTCTTCGGCTACCTAGAACGATTCGATTTTGTCATACTAATTCGTTGGATAGAATCAATGGAGAGATGCCCTCAACCGCCTGCTAATGACCAACAATTTTCCAGAGTTTACTGGACGTGTTTGCCCAGCTCCTTGCGAAGGTGCATGCGTTCTCGGCATCAATGAGGACCCTGTTGGTATCAAGTCAATCGAATGCGCAATTATTGATCGGGGATTTGACATGGGCTGGATGATCCCCCAGCCTCCAAAGGTCCGTACTGGGAAGACTGTGGCTGTCATTGGCTCTGGACCTTCAGGGCTTGCTTGCGCCGACCAGTTGAATAAGGCCGGTCACCAGGTGACCGTTTACGAGCGTGCCGATCGGTGTGGTGGTCTTCTCATGTATGGAATCCCAAACATGAAGCTCGATAAGAAGATTGTCAAGCGACGCACAGATTTCATGGCTGCCGAAGGAATTGTTTTCAAGACTGGCGTCGCTGTCGGAGAAGATGTGATCCTTGCAGGTCTCAAGGCTGAAAACGATGCTGTCGTTATTGCTACTGGTGCTACAGTTGCTCGTGACCTACCAATAAAGAACCGCAACCTTGAAGGTATCCATTTCGCTATGCAATTCCTGCACCGAAACACGAAGTCGCTCCTTGACTCTGAACTTGCAGATGGGGAGTATATTTCTGCCAAGGACAAGAACGTTGTTGTCATTGGTGGTGGTGATACTGGAAATGATTGCATTGGGACCTCAGTTCGTCACGGTGCTAAGTCAGTCACGAACTTCGAGCTGCTGCCACAGCCTCCTAACGAGCGTGCTCGTGATAACCCATGGCCTCAATGGCCAAGGGTCTATCGTGTCGACTATGGGCACAATGAGGTCAAGCAGCACATGGGCAAGGATCCTCGCGAGTATTGTGTCATGTCTGAAGAGTTTGTTGACGACGGGTCTGGAAAGGTCAAGGGCATCAACACCATCCGCGTCGAATGGACCAAGTCTGCAACGGGCGGTTGGGACATGAAGAAGGTTGATGGTTCGCAGCAATTTTTCCCAGCTGAGCTTGTACTTCTATCTATGGGTTTCCTTGGCCCGGAAGATCGGGTGCTTGGCGACGAAATTGAGAAAGATGCCCGCAAGAACATCAAGACACCATCTGGCAAATACCACACTAACATTGAGGGCGTCTTCGCAGCCGGCGATTGCCGTCGTGGCCAGTCGCTCATTGTTTGGTAAGTTATACACTCTCTTGACTGATTTACGCATTGCTAATCAAACATAGGGGTATCAATGAAGGCCGACAGTCAGCACGTGAAATTGATCTCTACCTTGAAAAGTCCACTGGTCTCCCAGTCACTGGTGGCATCGTGAAGCGCAGTGCTCAGGAGATATTTGGAGCCTCGGCCGGTGAGGTCAGTATTCAGGTCACTGCTGCAGCAAACTGAAGAAGGCATGGTTGATGGCCCCTTTTTAAATTCTCTAGCAGGAAGCGGCAAAATTCAAGATGGGGTTCTGATGGTGGAGGAGTTGCCAGGCTGTGCGCGCGTTGGGAAGGTGCCATTTCGTGCTTGTACTCCTGATATTTTGGATTGATTGGTTGGTTTCAGCGGGTGTTTTATGGCAGTTAGGTTTCTAGGAGTCGGCGTGCGCTCCTCATCTTTCGTGTAAATAGTATCAAAATGCCAGTACATATATATTGATTTGACTATTATGATTGTGACAGAAGAGGCACGCAGCCGGAAGTAGCCCGTTGAGAGGTGATAAGGAAAGCTTGTGGCCATCATTGCTAAATTAATGCAAAGGAACACATATACCAAATATACACAAATAGTTGTTTAACAACTTGGAGGTAACAAGTTACCAACCTAAAGTTAGTAAGTACTGTGCCTGGACTGGTCTGGTGTACCTTTAGAGCACTACTTGTACTGGCGGGGCTGTGATTAATGACCAATTAGAGGGTGCACGTGTGTACAGTGAACAGTGGAGGCACTACACCCCACCAAGCTCAAGCTCTCTATCTTTCTTCTTTCCTAATAAACCGCGACGCCTGCCCAAACAGTACAACACACCACTGCTGCATCAATTCTCCTTCTCCTTTACATTCTCCTATTGGTACGAGTAAGTAGGATCCGAACATCACCCCACATCCCCATCGCAAGCTCTGATCTGATCTGACCAATTGGAAGAAAGCTTGTTAATTTTAGTGATGAACCTCAGCTCCCCTTCCCAACACTGCGATACATGACAATTCGGCTCATCTGCCCCCTCCAGCTTTTCTGTCTACACAGCTCAGAGTAGCATGTCTGATTGATCCAGCCATTGAACCACCGAGACAACTACCATCCCCTCTCTTTCAATATGCGTTTTGGGAGGAAGTTGCGGAACTCCGTCTACGAGCCATGGAAGGACCACTATATGAACTACTCAGAGCTCAAGGTAGACAATTCGAGCTATCTTCCGGAGCATTTGGAACAGGTCCGCTAATACATCCTTTTCTAGAAACTTCTGCGCGATGACGAAGATGACCCTAGATGGACCGAGGATGACGAGAACAAGTTCTCAGACAAACTGGTGAACATCGAATTGGAGAAGTCGCTTCATTCCAATCATCCGCCTTCAAGAGCTTGGAAGATCGAGCAAATAAGGCCGGCGAGAAGCTGCGAGAGCTGGCCCCAGAAGATGGAACACCTCAAGGAACCATCGCAGCCAGCAGGTTCAAGGAAATCGAAGAAGAGTTGGATGCCATTACGAACGAGACCAAGGAATTGAAGAAGTATAGCAACATCAATTATACTGGCTTCCTCAAAATCGTCAAGAAACATGATCGCAAGCGGGGAAACAACTACAAGATCAGACCCATGATGCAGCAGCGCCTAGCAAGCAGGCCCTTCAATTCCGAGCAGGGCTATGCTCCGTTGCTCAACAAGCTATCAACGATGTACTATATTGTCCGCCAGCAGTTGGATGAGTCTTCCGACCAAGCAATTCTACCGACCGATTCTCAATCTCAACTACAGACGCAGAACCGCGAAAGGCACATGGCCTATAAATGTTAGTATTTGAAACCCCCAAGATTAGTGTATGAGACTTTCTGACAGGAAAACCAGTCTGGGTGCATATGGACAACCTTCTTGAAGTGAGGACGTTCATCCTCCGTCGACTTCCTGTGCTCGTCTATAGCGAAGTGGCCTCCCAGGGCCTTGATGCTCAGGGCGACCCAACGCTCAATGCTCTATACTTTGATAGCCCTGAATTTACCCTGTATAATCAGAGAGTCGAGCGACAGGTGGACACGTCGTCGATTCGAATTCGGTGGGCTGGCCAATTGAAGTCGGGCCCTGAACTTGTATTCGAGCAGAAAATCATCCACGAGAATGGCAGCAGCGAAGAAAAGCGATTTAATATTAAGGAGAAGTACATCCAGGCGTTCATTAAGGGCGAGTATAAAATGGAAAAGAGCGTACAGAAGATGGAACGGCAAGGCCAATCACAAGCCAAAATCGACGACTTCAAGAGTGCTGTCTGCAGCATTCAGACGTGTATCCTTAAGAACGATTTGCAACCAGTTATACGAGCTAATTATACCCGCACGGCTTTTCAGAAGCCCCAGGATGATAAGGTCAGGGTATCCATCGACACACATGTTGCATTTATCCGCGAAGACTCGATAGATCCAGATCGGCCATGTAGAAACCCCGAAGCATGGCATCGACTTGACATCGACAATGGCCCTATGGAGTACCCGTTTCCTAACATTAATCAAGGAGAAATCTCCCGATTTCCATATGCCATTCTAGAGATCAAAGTCAAGGAATTTGATGGGAAGAAACACCCGCAATGGGTTGAAGATCTGATGGCATCCCACCTTGTGCACAAATCGCCCCGCTTCTCGAAATTTGCCCATGGAGTTGCTACGCTATTTGAAGATAATGTGAACAATCTCCCTTTCTGGCTCAGTGAGGTTGAGACGGACATTCGCAAAGACCCACAAGCCGCCTTTGACGAAGAGGAAGAAAGAAAGGCCAGGAAAGCGGAGGACCAGCTCGTCGTTGGAAGCTTCCTCGGGACGTCTAAGGCAAGCGCGAGTTTTCAAGCAGCCGTCAGCTCGCCATTGAGCAAGTCATACATGAATGACGTCGATGAGAGAATAGGCCGACGTTCCAATCTCAGTGGGAAAGGCAATTCTCAAGAAACGGATAACTCGGGAGATCCTGGTGAAGGAACTAGTTCTCGCGGTGGCTATGGTACACTTTCTTCCGTTTTCCCAACATTCTCGCTCTCGAGATACGCTCAATCACGCAGAGAGAAGAGCACCCCACTGCCTCCAGGGGTTACCAAGCCAACACAACTCATTAAGGATTCCGGAGAATTGAAGGTCGAGCCAAAGGTGTGGCTGGCGAACGAGCGTACATATCTTAAGTGGCAACATATCTGTTTCCTGCTTGGCGGGTTTGCCATTACCCTTTACAATTCTGCTGGCGACGACAATCTTCGATTAGGCATGGGGATTTCATACCTCGTAGTTGCTTTCTTTGCCGGTGCTTGGGGCTACTATATGCATCGTACAAGACGAGAAATGATTGTTGCAAGGAGCGGGAAGGATTTTGATAATATGATTGGGCCTATGGTTGTGAGCTTTGCGTTGATGGTCGCTTTGATTTTGAATTTCGTCTTCAAGGTAGAGATTCCCCAACAATCACCTTGATTTTCCAGTGATGGCTAACAGAGTGGTAGTACCGGGCAGCCATTGAGAAGCTTAACGGGTCTGATAATGCGAATTCGACGATCTTCGCAGGCAAGCTAGGTTCGAAAATGGAGTTGATGTGATTGAATCGAGACAATGGACACGAAAAGTGTGGGAGTTTCGGACAGAGGTCTGTTCGCATATGTACATATTATATAAAGCGTCAGCCAGCGGGCACTTACCGTACATGAGCTCTTGCCCTGTCTAGCCTAGGGGCCGAGCTTACAGTAGCAATCAAATAATCATTTGAGTACCTCTCAGCAGTCAGTACCTTAAGTACTTCATACCTACCTAAGGCAGGTAAGGATTGCATTGCATTGCATTGCATGCAAGTTCCCCTTCGGGATGTGCTGTGATGCGCACGTGTCACCAGCAAGGCTGAAGCACCCAAAACCCACTTAGAATCGCATTGCTTTCATTGAACAGAACTCTTACCATCACTCTGATCTCTCCTCCACCGGAAGGAGATCATGGCCATAAACAGTGGCACTGCCATTATCACTGTTCTTTCCATGTCAAAGTGAAGTAATTGAATGGCAGTTGCGCCTCTTGAGACAAACTCAACTCACTCATCAGCCTTGCAAAGGAAAGGAACGCGGCACCCCACGCCACGCAACACATGCACAACAACGACGACAACCGCCAGAACTACAACATGAAGCTGGCTTGCAAGAGTTTGCAAGAATGAGTGACGCCAAAAGAAAGATTTTGGGCCTCTTCAGGACCCGTACCCCGCCAGGCTCCTCAGATCGGACTTCCAAAGACCCCAAAGGCGTATGTACAAGTCCTACAATTACATTACTTCTCCTGCTAATCTGATGCTCGCCAGCACGACAGAGACCGTAAGTCCCGACGCCCATCTGCTACCAAATCTCCGCGGACCCGTCGACCGCGATCTCAAGGCATACCTTTTTCGCCTGTCGCAAAACCAGCTGCAAGGGAGTCGGCTGCCAGCCATGTCTCTACCTCTGCCCACCTCCCAGCGCTGACGGAATGGCCGCCTGAGGGCTTCACAAGAGATGATAGTCTCACCCAGGGAAAGGCAATGGAACGTATTGCCTCCGGCACGCCAGTTTTTAAGGGCTCACGACGCCCGGTCCCCAACTTCCCCGATGCGTATCACCTATATGCGACTTGTGGGGGGAATGTCGAAAGTGACAGTGCCATACCTTTCAATGCTGCCTTTACTGCTTGCTCGTTTCGGCTTCAAGAATCAGGGCCTGCACAGCACCCTTGGGAAACTCTGGAGCAACCCAGCATGGCGTTTTGCTACGGAACTCGGCCTGGTACAGTTACCTTGAATCATTGGGCGAGTTCGTTTGGGAAACCGAATCTAGATATAGAGCTTGCAGAGCCCGATATAAGACCAAGGGAGGTGGACCTTTCGACCATCTTGGAACGCTTGATCTACCTGGAGGGAGGCTTTGAAGAGGATTACGAGGATCTGATGTATAAGAATCTCTATAAGAACTTCCTCAGAGATCCCGATAAATCCCGCAATCCACATAGGGGCATGGAACAGCAGATAGCAGATCTTATCGTCGTCTTGACGCGGAGACAATGGATCGACTTCAGCCTCCCGGGGAACCAGGTTGTAGCCAAGTTCTTCGCCAATGCCACTTATACCGACCATGGAGGATATAAGACTTTCTTTCATCAACTGCTCCTCAGCTTAGAGCTGGACTTTCGAATCCACTCGAAGCGTCATGCTGAATGGGCAAAGGAGAAATTACTTTCTCAGCTGCCGCCCTGCATTGCCTGGGACTTAGCTCTGGCTAGGAAGTGGCGCGAATGTATGAGCATTGAAAAGTTTAATATTGGCAGTGACCCTGAGCAGAGTAGGTCTCACACATATCAGAACTCACCCCAAGCTTATGTCATCTATAGTAAGATTCCATCTCAAGGCCAAGCATTCGCAAGTCAAGGCTTTGAGGAGGTTCGCGAGAGCAATGAAATGGCCAAATCTTGCCAAGCTCGACACTGTTCTTAAAGAAAGGGACCCTGATGCCAAAGCGTTGGAAGACCGAAGCTCGGATGCAATGTCCTACTTCACGGGAATGATTCTGCCTGGAGGGACAACTCCTTGGCTAATCATGAACACCCTGGTTGATTGTGATGATGATGTTGGGCCGAATTCTCTGGCTGCTCTTACGCATGTAAGTCATTTAGACATTTTCTTTTCGGCGTTGCCATGACTCATGTCAGAACAAGTTGTCCTGAAGCCTTCACGAATTATATCTTCGTCTCTTCGTTTCTCCGCAGCGGCTCCTAACCAAAGTACCTTCATTTTTCACAATCGAGGACGTGGACTAATACCTGATATGCTAGATACACCCAAACACTGGATTCCAATACAAAGGCACAACTTACTGGTCAAGCACATCGATAGTAGGCAAAGTTTTAGCCCCTGAATGCCAAGAAATCGGCGGTTGGGTGGGACCAGCAAGGCCTGCACCAGACCTGTCTCGCATGCAAGTTGCACGAATCCGTCAACGGCGTCCGAAACAGGTTCTCACTTCCAGCGACGTGGAGAGTATGATGGAACGGTCCGATCCCCTCGGCCCTCCATCAGAAAGCTATCCCATTGCGGAATACCAGCTCCTTCACCCAGAGACCGAGGACTACCTGAATACAGTTCGCATCGAGAAACTCGCTCTCAAACCTGCGCCATCCTCTTCCGATACCCAGGTCAAAATCCCAACCTACGATGCAGCCGTACAGTTTGCCATCGACGGCCGTTCCTGGCCTCTACGCCTTTCGTACGACGTCTCCTTCATTTCTGCATGTCCCTGTTCGCGCGGCCCACACCCGCTGTTCTTCGACTACATATACAAAGCTGTAAAAGTGGAAGATATACTCACGATCAAGCATTGGGGAGAGCCGGATGCGAATGCGAGCATTAGAGCTACCTCTAGCACAGGGGCGGCGACACCCTCTACGTCGGGGCTGGGGAAAGAGGCGCAAGAAGAAGATTATGATAATGAGACTGAGAAGGTGTTAGTCGTGGAGGCGTTTGGCGTTAGTGATAACGAGGTGTTGGCGAGGGCTTGGTGCTCGCATTGGGGGTTGAGTGCTGTTGTCGCTGATGTTGAGAAGACTTGGTAAGTCTCCTTTCCCCATGCTGCCTTTGACTCTTGCTAATTTTGGGTTACTCTTTAGCATGGCTTGTGCCATTCGGGAGGCATATGCAGCGTGCGTCAACGTGGCAATCCTCGTAGATGGCGTTCGTGAGGATGAAGAGTTATGAAATGCATGAATGAGTGAATGAACGGGCAGCGGGGAAGGCAGAGGGAAAGGGGCAACCTCGCTTAATGAGTTATGAGACCATGATGCGATCCATGACTTTATGGTCCGAGGATCGCCGAAGTTTAAGGCTTCATTATATTATACGTGCACGGCTGGAAATTGGAAGGGATGTGTGGTGTGGTATTGGATTGGGAAGGGAGGGGTTGGAGGCGTAGATGGCTGCTCTCTTTATCGAACCATGCATCGGGACCTGTTATCGCTCATCACATAGCATTGAATCCAAATCTTTTCAAAAGTCATACTCTCAACGTGGAGCTCGTGCCAGTAAACTATTAATTTGGTTCATCTTAGTTTTATTCTCATTTCCATGGTGTCATCTAAACCCGTCCCACTCCATTCCATTCCATTCCATTTTCCCATATGTAAAGTCATTGATCCTGTTTGCTCTGCGCCGCGCTATGCAAAGAAAATCAGATGCCGTTTCTTGCCTCATGCGTATGCTGTACATGAAAATATGTTTTCGTAACCATGCGTTATGCTTATGCTCAACCCTGTTGCTTGCACATCACGCCAAGCCATGCGCCTCGTCCTCTAGCCACCTCGAGAAGTTCTCTCTACGCGCTACCATGGCTGCCACTTCGATCTCTACCAGATCTGGTTGTCCCGATGTTTTGCTGGGTAACCCATTCTAGCACTGTCTCGTAGCACAATACATATTGCCTCAAGCTCTGTACCATGCTGAGTCTTTGACCCCTCAAGTCCTCCACCGTCTTCTCAATGAGATCTAGATTCGGATCGAATATCCAATCCCCGTCGATCGCATCATTTCTACCCTTGCCCATATAATCGCCATCATTGGAAGCGGGTGTGATCTCCATTGGTTCAATTCCACTCTTCGTTTCCTTGCGTTGTCGTTTCAGCATATCTATCACGGAATCAACTGTACAGAAGGTTCCCGTACGGCCACACCCTGCACTGCAGTGTACCAGCACTGGCCGAGGAGATAAGTTCAATTCCGGCTCATCAGAGCGAGTTGTCTGGCTGGGGGAAAAAGAAGACCGTTGCATTGAATTACTTAGTTCGACAAGGGAAAGTATGTGGTTCGGGTCCGCAGGAGCTCCGAAGTCTGGCCAAGAAGAGTAGTGAACCTGAGTGATTTCCCGCATGGGAGAGAAAGGACGAGCGGAGTGAGAGAGAGTGAACTTTCGAATGATAGCATGCGGCTGCTCGGGTGATTGAGGTCTGGGAGCACTTTCAATAGTAGTAGTGGCTCTCTTTCGACCAGACTCTTTTCCATCTCGTGATGGACGGTGGTGCTGGTGATTCCCCAGATCTAAAGAAATTTTCTTTTCCGAAAGCTTTGTGAGCTTTAATTGACCATAGTCTCGACTTGACCAGTATGGATCACACTTTAATTGTCCACCCTCCTTCTCAGCCGTTAACATTACAATGACTCGAACGTCGTAATCCCAGATAACACTCCAGAAGTCCTGCAAATCTATTAGCTAGTGGACCAGTATGTCTCTTCAGAACTACTCACCCCAAAAGTAGTCGGGAGCGGACCCTGCGACGCGATATAGCGTTTATTGCTCCGCGATGCCTTTACATGACTTGCATTGACATAGTCGCAAGCACCTGTGGGACGCCCTTGGAGTCTGACCCTGGCGTGCTCGAATGGCCATATGTTGTTATACCTGTTCTTACCTCCTTTCTCGATACCAGCAATCTGAATAGTTTTGGAATCTGTAGCCGGAGTGCCATATGAAACATCCGAGGAAAGGGCCTTTTTCATTCTGGACTGCTCAGCAAGCTCCAGATTTAAGAACTTATCTGCCACTCGTTTACCATGATCTTCTTGGGCGGCCGCTTTGAAAAGCCAGGTTGGGAGAGATCTTTGAGTGTCTTCATTCAGGTCCTTTGGGAGCATGACATCCATCTGCCCCACACCCCCAATCAAGTCCTGATTCTGTCTGATATTGCTGAAGAATGGATTCGCGGGCTGGTTTGTGGCAGGCATTGCACAACCCCCAGCTACCGGTGCGACTCCAGGAGCCGAGGTACCTAAAGATAGATTGATCTTGGATGGTTGAAGCGCCTGGGTTGACTGGTTATCAATGAGCTGCGGGAAGGTTGTGGCAAATTCAGCGAATCCACCCCTCAGGATATAGCTAGAACCCTTCCAGCCTTCATTGGCAAACTTCTTCAGAGTATTCACTGCGGAAAAGGCATCTTTCTTGTCGGTTGAATATGCATCATAGACCACGATGTGCTGAGCAGACCTCCACGTAGCAAACCTTGCTTTCTCGCCATCATTTGCAAAAGTCTCTTGAAGCTTCTGCAAGGTAAAGGACGGCCGTTTCAGCAAAGTAGTAGGGATGCAAAGGTTTAAAGCGCCCTTTACGCGGGATACCGAGAACTGAGGAAACACGCGCAGATCTAACAGTAAGAACTGACTTGAAGGAAGTCGCTCCAGGATATCTCGCAACTTAGCTGGCGGAATCATTGCAGGCCCTTCTTCCAAGGAAGAAGGGAGGGTTTCGGCGCGCTGATGCTCTCCACGCTGCTGAAGTTTCACGTGTGGCGATGGAGGATCGAGTCTATTCAGAGGTAGCGAAAGACGAGGATGTCTATCATCAAGAGTTGATAGGGCGGTACGCTGAGTTGGAGGTGGCGGAGTGCTTATATTAGCAGGAGATTCCATGGGGGGGATATCAAAGAATGAAGGCCCTCCCAAAGACGACAGTTCAGGGTGACGCTTTGGATCTTGGGAAGGGGTAGGTATAGGGCTATGTCCTCGATCAAGATCCATTGATTCAGGTATAGTATTACGCCCAACCGACCGAGCTATGGGTGAAAGAGATTGTTCTGTATCAGGGCGTGTATGTTTCCGGTCAAGCCTTGGACGCATATGGTCTCCGGGGGTAGCGGCGAAATGGGATAGATTTCCATGGCCAAGATTGAAGGCATTGCCTTCCTCGGTCCGCCTCCTGAACAGTTCGAAATCTGGATGTGTCTCTAGCGATATGCGCTTCGGCGAGGCGCCCCCAAAAGATGCTATGGACGAGGTGGGAGGACTCCAATTATCTTTCGGGCCCACAGCCGAGTCTCGAGGGTTAGTCGTTGGATCGACAACCAAACCGAAGTAGTTGGGGCTGGGTGTTCGTGCTTCGACTTGAGCCCCTGGCGATCGCAATGAAGGGGGCGGAGGAAGAGGCTGCCCAACTGAATGGGGGACTCGCGAAGTAGGACTCTTGGGAGTTGTCGAAGATTTTGAAGAGGTCCGGTGGGGATGGGTGTGCGAGTGGGCGTGGGATTGGGACGACCGAGGAGTCGGCCTTGTTGTAGTCTTTGTAACCATTGTGAGGTTATACGCTTTGTTGCAAGGTGGTAGTGGTAGTGGTAGTGGTAGTGGTAGTGGTAGTGGTAGTGGGGAAGTTGGTTAAGAGGGTCGTAAAGTTGGCATCATGTTTGAGAATCCATGTTGGTTGTGATTACGGCTTGGATCGAATTGGTGGAGATATCGAGGAGGCGGAAGTTGTGTGTGTGTGTGTGTGTGTGTGTGTGCGCGGCGGTTGGTTTGGGTCCAA
>QGMI01000448.1:0-30358 GCA_007821535.1 Lachnellula occidentalis
AATCTCTACTCCCCCATTTGCAGCAGCTGCACCTAATGCAGTCCCGTAAATGCCTCCTTGAGCGTCAATATTAGCACCCTCTTGGAGCAAAATTCGACTTATCTCTACTCTCCCATGCACGGCAGCTGTAGCTAATGCAGTCCCGTAAATGCCTCCTTGAGCGTTAATGTTAGCACCCTCCTGGAGCAATATTCGAACAATCTCTACTCCCCATTCCGCAGCAGCAGCTGCTGCACCTAATGCAGTCTCGTCATCTGCTCCTTGAGCGTTAATGTCAGCACCGTTTTGAAGCAGTAATCGAACAATGTGTATATGGTTTCCTCGACACGCCCGTATTAATGCAGTATCCTCGTCATCTCGTCGTCTGTTGACCTCAGCTCCGTGCCGCAAGAGTAAGACCACCATATCAAAATCTCCGTTGCGAGCTGCTTCCTGCAAAGCGTAGCCGAATCTGCCACCCTCTTGGCCTGTAACTGCACCTCCAGCACAGAGCATTTCTACAGCTTTTTTGTTCCCAGTGCCTGTAAAGAAAACATGTATTAGCATATGTCCCTTATCTCCCGTAGTGTTGTTCTACGGTCGTCTCTATGAAAATAAGAAGCCTTGTGGTGGATAGAAAAAGCAGCATCGATTGATAATGTGCCATGTGGCGTTGGACATCAAAACTCGATAAGAATGAGTGCCGCTTTTTCTGTCTAGCAAACTCAAGGGTTTATAATTGGCGGCCCTTGTATGGCCAAGGCCGTAAAACACTATAGGAGTTATGGTCGCAAAATTTGACGGCGCGGGTTCCAGTTGTCTGCCCTCAACTTTGATGTACAAAAACAGCGTCGTGTATTTCACTTGGGCTCTTCATAATGGAGTTCAAGTGCAAACGAAAACCATATCAGTTAGTATGGAACTTACAAGCTGCAGCATAAAGCGGCCCCCCTAGCGTGTCTGTCTGAGGTATCGAGGCTAAGTCAGGCGTTTGGTCAAGTAACTTTTGCAATAAGAAATTCAGTCCCAAGGCAGAGACCCAAGTTATTGGATGTAGCTGAGCCGTCTCTTTCCTATGGGAAATGTGAGGTCGGGAAGAGGGAAGGCTGTCGAGATCGCCTTGAACGTCGCAATAGTACCAAGGTTCATCTTCAATTCCAATTCCAATTCCACATAAAGTGGCCCATATATGCCAGACACGAGAACCATATTTCAGAAACTCGAGGGCCGTTTTCTCGACCAATGGACTCCAATGATGCCCCTCCAGCTTCAACAAATGATACTGCCAGGAATTGGCGGTATAGTGAAGAAGTGGGAAGTGCAAAAATACACGCTTTGTGATTGCTGGGTGTTGGCTTGCCACGTACATGACATATAAAATGCAAGATCGTCCAACAGCTTCGTGAACGGAAAGTTCGTTGAGGTGAAACCTTGGTACAGGACTATTTTCTAACATCCGCAATGACATCAGATACTCCTTGACTGAGAAGTGGGCGAATTGAACCTAGCAAGGAGCGCCGCATTAGCAGGTTTTCTTGTAATATCTCAATGGATTTGAGGTAATCTTGGAGCGGGTACTTCAAATCCTGCAACAAGCATGATGCAAGTGTATTTGGCTGGTCCTTAGAAATCTAAAATAACGTACCATCATCACCTTGGTTCCTCTTTTTCCATACCCCGCGGTGGTGAAAGAGTCACAAGACCTAGAACCATCCACGGACTCTATATCACCACCGTCATAAGACCCATTATAACTTTCCTTGCTTGTATCATCCTGCTCTGATGAGCTGTCGAATATCTCTTGTATTGTGTTATCGTATCGGAGTTCCACGTGAACTGTCCGAATGAGACCAGACGGTATAAAATCGAGTAAACCCTCAGATTCCATTAGTCTATTCTCGTCACGCAAGCATGGTTTGTGCTCGGGTGATATGATGACTGCCTCGGCCAATTCTTTCAAGGAAAGTGGCCTTGCAGCAAAAGCGATCCATTGCAGTGCGCGGTTTGCAATTTCGTGATCACCCTCTGGAACGTCGAGGATGATTCTATCGTAGAATGCATCTAATGTCTTTGGGAGATTTTTCATGGCTGATCGGATCGCCGACACTGTTCGTAGTTTACCGAGTGCTTCGAGTTGTAGGGCGACGAGGCGAAACCTAGTAATGTTAATAGGTATAAGAAGATACCGGGAAATAAAAACAGGATGTTATAACGCCTGGCCCTGGATTGGTAGCTCCATATTACAGGTTCTTTGTCTTTACACCTCAAATTCATCCGTCGGAATTAAGTGTTTACTTACATTCCATTCGCTTTTGAGGCAAGTGCTATTTCAACGTCCGATGTTAAAGGCTTCGTCCAGTTTTTGAAAAGGCTTGATTGAAGTTGATGTTGGAGGTATTTTTTGATGTCGTCTTCAACTTGAGGCCCAGCCGCAATAATGCTCGTAAAATTGTTCAGCTCATCAGCAAAGCTAGTAAAGGAGTCGACGATGCCAGACTCCCTCCTGCTAGTTACTAGAATGTGTAATGATGATAAATTCCAATCGCAAACATCATGTAACAAGTCCAAAAGCTTGTGCCTCTTCTCTTCGACTTTTGGACATTCATCTAGAGCATCCAAGACAATATAAACATTGTCAAATCCAGCCATGACTTCTTTCAGCATAGCAATGCAACTTTTCATGGTTGGCTTCTGTTGGCCAAAATTGGCTCGTTCATATTCGTTCTGCAGGGACGGGGGTGTGTCCCGTCTATTGCTACAAATATCAGCAATCAGTGAGCCGAGGCAATTTGAGACATCCTGTTTCTCCACGTCTCTGAACGTGAAGTACCACTATGACGAATTAGTACCCTATTTCCTGTGAAGAGGAAGAGCTGAAAAATGATACGCGCTTCGGAAACCTCCACATAGCAAATTCAGAGAAATTGGATCAAGAATGGGGTTGGTACGTAGACTACGGCCGAGGAAGGCTCATTTTTGCAGCGGTCTTGGAGGTTATCAATGATGGTTGAGCCTGAATAAATGCACCGTTAGTATCTCACGACGATAACCATCTTGAGAGATGGAAAGTGCTTACTAGAACAGGATTAGTATTTCTTTGGTCGTATACTACTGTAAGAGTGGGAAAACGAACCATAGGATAGACTTCCCCGCTCCTGCACCTCCATTCAGCCACAAGAAGGAGTTCGGAGACGTTAGCCAGCCCAAATAATCGTTGCTATCATTAATGAGCCAAGATCCAGTGGTCTCTTCGTGTCTTTCTCTTGCAACGTTGTGCTCCTGCGAAGGATTTGGAATGCCCTTGGAAAGCCAATCGACAATGCGCTGGCGACTTTTATCGAACCGGGCCAATCTGATATCAGCTCTGATATCAGCAGTGATGTCGAATTGTTCAGATCCGAGGTGCCTTATCAGCTAGTCAGCCATATCGGCAGCATACAAGATATATACGACAGTGACGACGCCCGTATATCAAGGATTGCCCAAATATCGATGTGAATAATCATTCCAGGTATCCAACATGTACTTACAGAATTTCGACTCCGATCAGAAGACTCAGACCGGACTTATGTTTTTCGATTGCAATAACAGACTTCTCAGCGTCCTTCTTCTCGAAAGGCCACGCCCTGGACACTCAAGTTAGTACCATTCGGATTATCCATTGCATCATGGAACGGGTCATGGAAACCACAATACAGTCTGAACTGTACAGAAGTTAGAAGACTCACAACGACTGAAGAGCTCTTCTAGCACGAGTCTTACTCGCTTTTGAGCCTTGAAGTTTTCCCATCAGCTCTTTCAATTCAGCTTCAACCCCCTCCAAAGGTTGCGTAAAAAGCGTCTCATCACTTATCCCTTTAGCCACATCCTTCAAACGTTCCAGTATCCCCTCAAGCCCTTTGATGGAGGCATAAAGCTTCCGTATATCTTCCCTGGCATCGCGAACACCTTCATAATAATCTTTGAGCACCGAACCGACTGCAGTCGCCAGTTGCAACACGGCGATCACGCTCGCAGCACCAGAGAGGCCGTCCATCTTGATATTGTCAAGATAGGAGATGACAACGAGGAGGGTTTGGGCGGCGCTTGCTGTTGGATCTTCAGATAAGGCTTTGCTGCCAAACACGAATATGCAGCGTGAGGCTGTGGTACAGATAGGACCGGCGTGTAGGCTTGCAGCGCAGCAGCAGGATGGCGATCAGATTCGATGAAAGGACGAAGTACGTACGGCTTTCTCCAAGAGTGAGAGGAGCCCTGAATAGTGCTGTGTGTAGAGAGACGGGACATTGTTGCGATGATTTGAGGTTGCAGAGGGACATGCAGCCTCCATTGGTCCCCAGCTTGAACTGCAGGAGCAGCTGACGGCATCACGTGCCACTACTGTACCACTTGGCTTTAAATGTTCCCTGCCACTGGCACACCAACATACAGTGGCGCTGTAGGAACCAAAGGCACCTTTGAGGCTTTCACTCGACAAATATGTTGTGATCTTACGCCTACGATGCTTCCCACGTGATTGGCCCCTTTCCAAACGCCCTTTCTGTCTCGATAGGCACAGTCGGCAAGGAAAGAGCTCCCCAAAAGAGGCTGGGGCGGGACAATAACATCGTGCTTTTCGGTTTTTATATTATTCATACAATTTCGTACTTTTCATCCCTCCCCCTTTTCCAGTCCCTACTGCAGACCACCCTGTAACGGCAAATTTCTCGAGCTGCTCCCCACATACACCGTCTTCGGAGAGTCACTAACAACCCAATTCTGACTTGTTGTATCCCAGTTCGAAATATCTCTTCTTGTAACCTGGTACGTGAAGGTTTCTGATTCATTAGGATCGAGAATCAGATCGTCGAAACCTCGGAGCACGATTTTGGGGTCCAAGGGGCCGCCGAGAGATATGTACTGTTGTTTATATCAGTTTCCAATCCTGCGAGCGAGAAAGACGGAATGGACTTACAAGCTGTGGAATCTCTGTGCCTTTCACGGAGCCAGTGTTTGTGACAGTCGCTGAGACACTGTACATAACATCCCACAATTGACGGTTACCGCCACCTGATCCTCCCGCAGGCAGTTTGGGCTGGGGCGAGCTATCTGTTACGCCCGCAGGCAGATCCAAGGTTTGGTTCCTGGGGATCGTGAAGTTAATGTAAGGGTAGACGTATAGAGGGACCGCGTGGAACCCTGGTGGGAATGACGCATCGGTAGCATTGAGATTGATAGTTCCGAAAGTAGGAGCAGAGCTTGTCTGGCCGGTTGTAGGCTCATATGGACCCGGGTTCTGCTTCTCAATTATCAAATTGGAGTAAGAGAAGTTGGTATAGGAGAGACCAAAGCCGAATTCGTAGGAAGGCTCGATGTTCTGGGCGTCGAAGTGGCGATAGTCGATGAATACGCCTTCGTTGAAGGGCAGTTGTGGTGTGTTTGATACAGGTGTATACACAACATCTGTGCCCCAATCCTCGCGCTGCTTTCCCCAAGTAAATACGCTCTTGGCTGAGGGTACACGATCACCATAGAGGATGTCGGTGATAGCATTTCCGGATTCTTGGCCTGGAATGCCTGCCCAAAGAAGAGCAGTGATGTTGGGATGGTTTTTAAACTCTTCTACGATGACTGCACCAACTGTGTGGAGTACAACGATTGTATTGGGGTGGATCGATGCGACGTGGGCAATAAGTGCATCCGCATTTCCCCACAGTGTCAAGTTATTCCTGTCACCTGCGTTGCCGTCTACCGTGATATAAGCCTCTCCAGAGTCAGCGTTTCCGAAGACTATTGCAGCATCAGTGCCAGTGACAGCTTTCGTGACAGCATCAAAGTCGTAGTTATCGCTGACGTTAGTGAATGTCGTCTGATCTCTGGCAGCTCGTGCTGAAAGTGCGGTGACCGGTGCAATCAAGTACGGGAAGTTTGCCGTTCCGGAACCCCATCCCATTGCTAGAGTTCCTTGATCACAGCCGCGATCCGAGCATGAATTGACGCCGCCGGGATTATCATGAGCATCTTCCCCAATGACCGCAATGCTGCTTGGTCTCCTGAGTGGAAGAGCGTTATTGGTATTCTTCAGAAGAACCGTCGACGCGCCACCAATTTCCCGAATGAGGTTTGCATGGTCGGCTTGAACATTGACGTGTTCATTGATTATTTGAAAACCCTCACTCGCCAGAGGGTGAATGTACCCTGTGGTGTTCAAAGACCATGAATTGAAATTGACAGGCACCCTGGCAGTGTCCCGGCCGACTTTATAGTATGCCTAACTACAGTTAGCGAATTTCCCGCAGAAAACTTTGCTTCCAAGATGTTCATTCGAGAAATGAAATAACCAGACTGAAATAAATAATGAGCGTCATCTTTACTTACGGACATAATTCTGACGACCATATCATCAAGCCTCCATTGAGGAACCGTGCCATTAAGAACTGCAGCCGTAAGATTCGACCCCCAATACGTGTTCCCAGATGCAAGGCCCTGATCTCCTGCCATGGTCATATCTAAGCCCGCGAAAACAGAAGATATGCCGGAATGTTGTGCCCACCAATCACTCACAACTAGATAATTTTCAGTGTGTATTCAAAGGTCGACGAGGATGTTCATACCGAAGCCTTGGAAGTCTAGCTCATTCTTGAGCAGATAATTGAGAGTATAGGAGTTCTGTGATCCGAAGCTGTTGTTGATTTGGTTGTAGGAGCACATCACAGAACCTACACCTGCGCGAACGGAATCTGCAAATGGCCTGTGTACTAATTAGGATATTTGGAGGTAGATACTGGAAGGTGTGTACTTACCATAAGTACAGCTCATGCATTGTCTTGTCATCCACATTGGATGAGTACGCCATGATGCTGCCTGAATTCTCTCGATTATGCTCTTGCTCGTTCATAATGTAATGTTTCGCCGTGGCTATCACCCCCGCATCTTGAATCCCTTTAATGGTCTCTGCCATGGCGACTCCAGTCAAGACTGGATCAGGGCTGAAGCCTGGCCCAATATGTCAGCTCTATTCTTTTGAAATATGGGTGTGCTTAAATTTACCTTCCCAGTTCCTTCCTCCAGCGGGGGATCGCCCAAGTGGCCCAGCAACAGGTCCCAATTGTGCGTCGATGCCCTTGTCGCGATGTTCTGATCCCATTGCATTGCCTCGACTTTTAAAAAGTCGTGTGGTCCATGTCGCCGCTGTATTCATCCCCGAAGGAAAGGCAGAATTAAAATCCGCTATGTAGGTTATCAGCAATGAAAACGATAATTGATATGATGCAGAACCTACTATCACGGATGCCAAGAGGACTGTCTTGAAGGCAAAGTCCAGCAAAATTGAGGCGAGGAATTGATCCAGTGTTTCCTACGCACTGTTGACCTTCCCATCCCACACCAGTTGTAAGATTGATCTTTTCGAGCAGAGTAAGCTGAGAGACGAAGCTCTGGGCTTTGGCATAGGCATCTTGCCAGCCATTTCCACCTCGCATCCATGGTGACGGATAATGTGATGGGGAGAGGGCATTCTCAAGTTGGGCATTGGCAACAGCTACCAATGCCGTGACAGTTGTTACAGAAGAAATCCACATCTCAAGGTACAAGATGTCTCAATTGCAGTAAGACAAACAGAAACAAGGGACATGAACATAAATAAGAAAAATATAGGATACTCGGCTCGGGCTTTTATACTCCGCGTTCCAAGACACCAATGTCGATTGAGTTTACCAATGTAAATTGAGTTTAATTGCGTACGGAATATGCACCTGGACATCTTGTCCTACCAGTAGCTCTGACAGGGCACAGACCTGTAAGCAAACCACTCGGCTTTGCTCAATAGGGAAGGTAAGAAACTTCCCCAGAGTTTACATGCGGAATACGAAGAAACATTGCAGTCGACTGATGTCCGGAGCGGTTCCGGGGTAGGGAGGGTCCTGAGTACCGATTGGAGGTGCTTCCCAGGGACGAACCAAAACTCATCTCCACGATAATCGATCTGAGACAATTTCCGGAAGATCATCATCAAAAGATAGGATGAACAGAGTATCTGTTGTCATTCGATGTATAAAAGCCTCCTGTTCGGCATGATATGAACTCTTCGGTGCAATACCTAAAGCTTCCCCTCATCTTGGAGGGGTTTGTGCAGCTGCTTAACGTGTCTTGTAAGACAGGTTCATCTATGCAGAGCCAGGGACTTTACGTTGACTGGTGGAACAGCCAATAGGCTGGGCCTATCGTGTAAGTTCCTCCTGTCACGCTCTCCTGGACCTGAGTATCTTCAAGGGTAACGTGGTATGGAAAACGAAACCCCTGACCTGACATGCATGTCGTCTGAGATGTGGCGTTACAGAGAAGGCCCGAGCCCTTCAAGCCACGTGCACGTGATGCGGGGTATTGAAAAAGGGGGAGGGGCTTCTGATGATCGTCGTTCCAATGATTTGTTCGCAAACCAAATATGCTGTCCTCGTGCTCTTTGAATGTTGGTAGTACTGCAGTACAGGAGACTAGCAAGCATTCCAGACCCTTGGCTAAGGATATATTCCCAAGTACAAATTAAGGATATGCAGACCGTGCCAATTCATTCAAGCTGTCGAGGTAGCACAGACTGACTACCTCCGTACCCACGGGCCGGTTATGCCACTAGGTCACTGGTAGCATATGCTTCTACGTCCAGTATCCCCTCAGCATTAGCTCCAAGTGAGAGATAATACTCCAAGAACGAAGTTCCCCTTTGCCAGCGGCGATTGAAATATTGCCGCTTCTAGCAACAGGTCAACGGCTTGAAGGGGACTTGCCATGAGTTCTTTTGAGTCTTGTATAAGTTTCGAATCTGATTTCATGTTAGCGACAGCCTATCACAACCAAGTGATGGGGTATTCGAAAGGACAAGAAAAATCTCCGCCTCCTCGAAAAAGTCTTTCAGGCTAATCAAAGCTTTGGACCAGTCCACTAAATCGTTACTTTAGACCTATTGATTTGTTCATCTTCTATATCCAGCGCTGCAATATTATTTTCAAGTGTGCTGCAAAGTGTCTGTGTTTACACTGTCTGTTTATGCTGCCATCTTGCGTCTCATTAAGAATCACTCTGCCTGAGTGAAAATGAAACATAACGTCCTGAGCAGTTACTATTAGTGAGTGAACTGACCCACCGACCCACCACTATGTGTTCTCCCACCACGCTAGTACTAGCTCCGAAAAGAAATTCTTCATGAAAGAATGAAAGAGAGAAAGCAAAGGCATGTTGATGAATACAATAAGTTTATTCTATCCACCCTAAGAAGAAGAGAAAGTCAGCTTTGATTTTCTTTGGTAGAAAAATAGGGGCACAACATTGGTTCAGGGACCGCGAGACAGTCCCTGAGAGTCAAAGTCCTCTAGAGACATGACTAAAAACACCCGGAATATGCTGGGATAGGGAACATACTAATCTCTGAATAGTCTTACCAAGGTTTGAAGTCCTTGAAGTTCCGCCGAGCTTGAACAGGAGCAATCCCATCAGTCTATCAGATCAACGTGACCGTTCTGGGCTCTCTTAACCCAGATGAGACAGCAAAAGCCCGAGAATGAGAATTTATATGAACGCTCCTCGCGCGCAATAGCGAGGAAATTTCAGCGCCAAACTTTAATTGTTAAGGTAGTTGCAGCTGGACGGAATTGGAGACTGGCTTGGCTTGGAACAAGGAAGCCATTGCAGTGAGAGGTGGCGATTGAGTGACGATGCATTACTCATCTGGTATATCGGCAGAAGGTTGTGGAAGCTGCGGGCGAGATTCGAGATACTTGTCCTTTTCTGATTGCTTGTGAGCTCGGAGTGTATCTGGCAGTATCAATGTTTCCACCAGTGGCTTCCATTTGGCCCAAAGTTTTTCTGAATAGCAATATCTAGCCTCCTCATCATCTTCATCGTCGTCGCTACGTATCATACTACGCATCCAGTCGTTGAAAGAGTGTGGCTCGTCACATGTGTCGATATTACAATCAAAGTTGAGACTTGTGGTGACGTGCAACTTTCTTAGCTCCTTCAAATGAGAGAAACGTCCCTGACCCCGCGCAAACTGCTCCATGTCTTTCTCGTCTATGCTGAAACCTATGTTCAGAGTTTCAAGTGTTAGAGTTCTCGAAAGATAGCCACACCATTCCTCGAAGTTCTCTGTGTGATCCCACGGCGTTGACCCGGTATGGAACTCGAGATAGATGAACAGGCGTTTGATACCCCTGTGAATAGATGGTCTCTCCTTGAGAATGGGTAGGAGATGCCAACTTTCGCTTGCGTCAGAAATATAATGCAAATCCACATTCATCCAGAACTCGTCTCCAAGTTCTTTTCGGAACAGTGGGCTGACATTTGAAGCCTTTCGAATCCATTCTAGCAACAGGTAATCAGTATCAACCATACGCGTCAATGTCTTGTACCTGCTGTTGTGACCCGGGTGGATTGAGTTTTCGTGGTTGTAGCGATGTTGCATTTTTCCGTACTCGACCTCCGCTTCTTCATACTCTTCCGAATTTGGACTGATACCTCTGACCCGGGAGTACTCCGCAAATGTCCCTCCGATGAATGGATGAATGGCTACTAGATCAATCATATGACTGAAAAATACGACAATACAGGAACTTTTAGTCGCGCTATCATAGCAATAAAACGGGCCAAGTAGTAGACGGAAAATTCTACGGCGTATTTCAATAGGCAGCTTGTAGAACTCAAAATGACCAGACCTAGGAATCTGTAAGCTTCAGAAACAACAATGTTACACTTCGTCCAAACCTACCTTTGAAAGCCGTCCATCTCTACTACTGGAACCCCGTTACCGTTGGTGGTAAGACCAGAGATTTTACCGCCCCGCACATCGCCAAAGCAGAAGTCACCATGCTGCAGGATCTAGAGTTAGCGATGCTTGACCAAAAATATCTTGAAGTCTAGTAGTCTTTTGTGGGTGTCTTCAATTCCCCAGAGACACCTGAAAAGGATTTCGGAACTCAAGATGTTACTTACGCCTGTATTGTAGGAGAGTCTCGTCTTTGGGACATCCATCTCCTGGGTGGACTTGTGTGAGGTCGCGGCAGCTTCTATGGCTGCAGTCGGTAGGGCAATTGGATCTAGTTTCCATCAGCCAAGAAACTTGAATGTACGGCCGCACTCGAAATACGGGTTTGACCACACAGTCGCCTGAAGTCAAGCACTTACTAGTCGGTTCTAGAGAAGACATAGTGACCGGTTTGCAGGGTGACCACTTGCTGGCTCTGTTCCTTTAGGTTGACAGTTGAGCGTTGGTGCGAAGATCTAAACCGTGGGAGAAGTTTGAGGCAGGTTGATCTCCAGTCAACAGTTTGATGACAACAGCAAGTGAATATGTCGGAGGTATCTTGAAGGCTCAAGGGCAGCACCGATATTAGATCCTTGTCGATAGCCAGAGATGCGCTCTGAACAGCTCTGTGGCAGTGCGATCAGCTCAGCTTGCCATCGGAGGAGGAGGAAGGCCCTTGCGTTGCTGCGCGGAGTGCTCTGCTCTTAGAGCCACAGAGATGCCGTTCAAGTTTGTGTGTTGAGAGGAATTCCACGAAGAGGTTATGGCATTTGGACGATCGGACGCGAAGGCGGTCCCAATTGAATTTCACGAAAAGAGGTGGTAGGGAAAGGTGAGCTAGATTCACCCGAACAGAAAATATGGCGAGGACTTTAACTTCGCACCTTCCGCATCGGTATTTATGAATATAACATAACATAGTAAATAACATAACATAGTAAATAGCAAAACATAGTAAATTGCTCTACATGAACTTTTTCCATTGGACGAGAATCATATGTTGTTATTGATATGTCTGAAAAGAACCTATTGAATAGAAACCCAGAAAATGTACAACACCGACTGAATACAAAATCTTGAGTTGTGTCCAAGTATCTATGATATTAATTTCCGAGTAGAATCTGGAGGCCGTTTGCCTGAGTACCCGCTATAACTGTGGTTGTGGCCAAGTCTTAACTGACGTTCACCTCGTACCTAGGTTCTGTGTGGCAAGAGGAGACAAGAGGAGACATCGTGATTTCAGTCAGGCGGCAAATAGGGGGCTGATTAACATCCAAAAGGAAATATATGTGACAACGTCCCTTTCCTGCAAAACGAAAATATACTTTTGTTGCATGGTGAGTACATTCTCTAGACTCACTAATGGGTATTTCATAACTTTTCTTCTACTCTTTCATTCATAAAGCATCATCAACATCATTCATCAACCTTTAGTTTTTCTAGTGTCTCCGCCACACTACCTCCCACATTGACCTTTTCTGCGTCAGGGCCTTCAACATGTCCATCCGGCTGCGCGACAACTTTTTGTCTTGCCGCTGCTGCTGCCGCACGCTTCGCTGGGTCGCCCTTGTCCTTTACTTTCTTGACTTTTACGGAGGCTTTATCGGGTGGATAGGCTTGGACTTCGATTGCTTTCCACTCTTCGTCGGCGTCGAAGTCAGCGCGAATAGGGGCGACGAGTTCGTTGAGGTGGTGGGTGAGGGCGGATTTGAGAAGTTGGGGTGTGAGCTGAAAGGGGATATTAGTACATGTATAGTGTGGGAAGAGACAGGACGTACGATATCTGCAGCGTAGTCTTCCTTCAGCTTGTCTGCTGATTCGTAGACGAGAGGTTCTTGATCCCTCCGTTGTACCACGAAGTTTGAGCCACCCTTCAGCGTAAGGGCTCTCATGATAACGTGCTCTACAAAGGCAATGACACCGTTACCCTCCACTTGCTTCGGTACACAGACTGCTTTCCGTAGCTTCTTCTCCACAGCCTCTGGCGCGTCAAGAAGATCTATCTTCGAGTCTGCATCGCTGGAACTCATCTTCGCTGCCTCTCCAAGCCCTGGTACCATGGCGTTCATCAGATGTGCCCTGGTCTTGTAGTTTAGCTTAGGAAGGTTCTCCATCGCAAATGTGAAGATCTTCCGTTGATCAATGCCTCCAAATTGGCAATCGACATCCAAGTACTCCTCATCCAGCGCCTGCATAAGAGGGTAGACCAGACCTCCCAGGAAGGGATCATCACTCTGCTTCACTACCTCCGCCCCCGCCTTCTGCGCGACACTAATCCGCGTCATGCCCTCCAGCTTGAACCGATCCATAGTGTACTCCTTGCTCAATTGGTAAGAGCTGCCTTGCACAAACTCTAGCCGCGTTATATCCACGCCCACAGCCGTCAACAGCGACCTTATCATCTTCCCATAGTACTTTGCGCGGAACTCCACAAGCTCGAAAGGTGCCTTCATGTTGTCTAGATAGCCGTGTATGTCTGCGAGCAGGATTTTGATGTGGCATCCAGCCGCCAGTAGCTCTGCGACCTTCATCATTGGCACGAAGTAGCCGCAATGCGGCCTGCCTGTTGTTGCGGTGCCCCAGTAGACTTTGAGGGGTCGCTTTTCTTTGAGGATTACATCGTCGATAATTTCGGGGTTGAGGACTTCGGCAAGGTTGGCTTTTATGAGGGCAATTGACTCTTCGGGACTCAGTGGGGAGGCCATTTTCAACTTGAGCTCGAGAGAGTGAGGAAGAGGTTGCGTTTGTATTCTGTTTCTGTAAACGCATTGTTTGAGTCATCGCGGGAAAATAAATTTGGCGGGGCAATTTAACCACGTGACTCGTTCCCCGCCCTGCAACCCCCCTTTATTAGGGCGCTTCTCACTGATCCCACGTTGTGACCTACATCGCTATTTTCCATGTTCATTGAATCAAGGGATAAAATAACTTGCGTGGAAACTCTTTTGATTTCTACAGTAAAGTGCATCATCAATAAAACATGGAACCAAGCAAATCTACCAATTAGATTCATACCCCCATCCAAATCTCTTTCCCAGCAGCAACCCCGTCATCAAGTATGCCTCCTCACAACATCAAACAAAAACTGATATCCCGGCCCAACCTGTGCATCCCACTCTCCACTCCCAGGCCTCAACCTCAAATCATGCATATGATCCACGCCCTCCAACGGCAAAAACCCATGCCGAATCCCCCGCTCTCGCAACTCGCCCACAAAGCGTTCCGCACCGGCGAAAGGCGCGATCTGGTCACAAGTGCCGTGGATGATGAACGTAGGCGTATCATAGGCGCCCGCGCGGATCTGCGCAAGTGGGCTAATGGAAGCGGCTTGTGCAGGCGATGGTCGTGAGAACCATTCGGATGGCGGCGTTGTGGCGTCTGGCAACCCGTTCAGAAGGAGTGGGAGCCCAATGCCCTCTTTGAATAATGCCATGACCAACTCGGAGCGTGGGTCGCCTGGGCGTACCCAGCCGAGACCAGTACGATCGGCTTTCGCAGAGCTGTAATTTGTGATCTGTGAGATTGCATGTTAGCATTATTTTCTCTGACTCTGGCACGCCAAGGATGAAAATAATGGGATGGATTCGAGAACGCGAAATACAACTTACAGGTGTGGTTGGTAGAGCTGCCATAATGCGCTCCATGCTCATGCTACGATCCGGAAGCTCCGACAGGCGACTTGCGTCAAGATCTATACTCAAACGACATTAAAAAGTTCCCCGGTCTTTGGTAAAGAGCAACATACCTCCGGATTCAAAATCCACAGGAGCGTAAAAGCTCAGCACCGCCATTGGAGGTTGCAAACCAGCCATCTTTGCTGTCCAGCCAAGTGACATAGCCAAATGACCTCCTGTCGACCATCCGACGACAACTACTTTATTTTGATCTACTGCGATTCCGCGCTGAGAGGCTATCTCTGGGAGCGAGGTTTGTGCCCACTTGTAAGCATCGCATACATCGGCCATGGGCCCATCAATAATGTTGATTTCCGGGCAGAGCCTGTAGTCTATACTGACTGGGAGGAACCCATTGGCAAGGAGGTGTTGCGTTTGAATTGGACGGATGGCTTTTCGGGAGAGTGTCATGAAACCTCCACCATGGATCATGAGAGCTAGAGGAAAGTATCAGCTAGTGAACTTGATGGCATGAGTGGGGAAGTTAAAAGGGCGCGTACCAATAGGCATAGGCGACGGCGGAGTCCTCAGGGGAAAGTAAACATCTGCGTGAATTTGGACATCACCCACCTCTTTATATGTCATTGTTTCCATGCTATGAGCGCCATTTTGACCACCAGGAGTGTCTGGTATGTTTTCCATAACCGCGGGGTAACCCCAAGGTTTCCTGGAAGCAACGAGAAGTTGTTGACTATTGGCTTCGAGAGTTGGACCATGCGAGTAGCCGGTAGAGGCAAACCCTGCAGCTTCAAAAGTCGACATCCAAGCCTCTGCTGGCTGAAGAGGATAGGCCTTCCGACCCTCTGCCAACCACCACCCGTCGAGGAGACCGAAACAAATATCGTACCAATCCATGACTCTAGTGACTTCAGACAGTACTATGAACCCGTCTTCGTTCAGTACCTCTCTTAGTCTGCGGCAAGACGCGGTGCGATTTGTTGTTGCGTGGACGCAGTTTGCGCTTACAACAACATCAAAACGATTTTGAAAAGCTGCTGGAACTTCTTTCTCCAGATTGAAGGTAGCAAATTCGATCCACGGGTATTGTTTGAACTTGTTTTTCGCCTTCGCCACGAGACTCGGAGAGATATCAGTAAAGGTATATTGAGCTTTGATGCCAGCGGCATCTAATGCCTCTGCGAGTCTCTTCGTGGTACCTCCAGTACCTGCACCTACTTCCAGAATCCTTACGGGTTGGCTCACATCTTGATTTTGTAGCAGGGTCGTCATGAAAATTACAAGTTGTTCCGTCAAAGTCGACATCATTGGAGATTGGCCATAGAAGTTCTCCATGATCTTCAAAGATGACGGACTTCCAAACATAATCGACACAGGGTCCGCTTTGCCACTCAGACAATCTGCGAGTCTAGGGCCAGTCAGACTGATGAGATTGGTTTCATGTTCATAGTCCGGAAACTGAGCCCGAAATAGTTCAGCCAGCCGAGAAGATGACCTTGGATCGATTGGACGGCTGCCACGTACTACGTCTCCTTCCTCATCGATGAAGACAATATGGTGCTTCTGCAAGATTTCCCAAAGCCTTTGCATCAACTTGTCATATTTCTGTACCATGTGTGGCACTTGAGGGACGTAGTTTCCAGGTAATATACGCGAAAAGTCTACCCCTAAAGTGCAGAATCCTTCCACTATGTAAGCAAGCAGTAATTCGTCCTGGAGAGGAGCGACATCTGACCAATATCGAAGGAAACCTTGTTTCTTGGCTGAGGCATCGAAACATGTATCGGATTGCTTCAATGCATCGAAGGGATTTGGCAAGACGGCACTCTCTTTCTGCTGCGGAGCAGAACGTGGGACGACCGCATCTGTCCTAGGAAGGTTCAGACTCAAGCCAGGGGCTTGCAGGTTTGACCCATTGATTTTCAGCCGTGTGGAGAGCTCGCTCACTGTGCAGTCCAAATCAAAGTCGTCGAGGCGTACAGAGAATGCATCCTCGAGCTCCTGCTTCAAGTCAACCGAAGATAGCGAATCGATTCCTAGATCAGCCAATGCATTAGGAGGTTCAATGTCCTCGAACTTGGCACCAGAGATTTCGGCTAGAATTTGCAAGAAGTGTTGGCGTCGTCGTCCATCAGACTCTTGCTCCGGCAAGTCGTACAATGGGCTGTCGGTGCTGTTAGGACTTACATAGTCCCCTGTCCTAGGCTTGTTCGACTCGATGTTGACTGAGCCAGAGCCTGAAATACCGAGAGCCTGGTTGAGGCTATGCAATGTGCTTGTGACTAGATCGTCCGACGTGATCACCAACCCAAACTTGGACAAGAGCTCCGAAACAAGTTCAACAGATGCCAAAGAGTCCAACCCTAAATCTGCAAAGATGGTATGTTGGCAAATATCCAGTCTATTGACCCCAGTGTACTCGGCAATCAGGTCACGCAAGACCGAATCGCTGCTATCTTGGGCTGGCGTACTTGTGGCCGGCGTAGAGAAACCCTCAGATGTTGTGATCGATCCAGCAGAGAGCTCATTCCTAGGAGTCTCCTTCCTAGGCGTTACCTCTGGGGGCACTGTTGAGTTGGCCGAATCTAGAGCTTTTTCGAGCTTCAAGATCAGAATTTTGGTAAAGCGACAGCCGCAAAGCATCGCTACTAGCTCACCCTCAGGAGAGGACACAAAAACATCACCGATAGGTTGCCCTTGATTGAATGAAAATTTGGCGTAAACTTGCCAACGCATTTTCCCATCCATCTTACACGCCGGTGAGATGACAGCACGTTCGATGCCAACCATCACCATGACTTCTCCTCGCGACACAACATCGCTACTATTCATGAGGAGCCCGACGACCTGAATAAACGAATCGATCGTGACGGTATCACAGATTTTCCATGATGTACTCTCTTCTCGGTGAGGTTGATTCTCCGGGAGACTGATTGTGGCGATGGCTTCCCAATCATCCAGAGTTATGGCATGAATGCCCTGGAAAAAGGGAGCATAGTCTACTACCAGTGCAAATAGCCCGTATGCGCGTTTCGACATCAACTTTTCCGCGTCTTCTTTCTTCTCTAATCGCTCAGTGGGTCCAGAAACAAGTCGCTGGAACATACTAGGTATATGATTCGGGTCACGAGAGATGAGTCCATTGCCGTGGGTTATCTGCCTCGGCCTTGGATTCGTTGGCATCGAACTCCGAATATTAAATTTCCAAGACTGCCCGTTAGAAACCTCTTCAAGCCGTATCACGACCTCATTTCCCGAATCAAGACCCAATGCGGAATGGAAATCAACCTTTTCAAAAACCAGACTGGCATTCTCGGCATCCCCAGTAAGCAGTTGGATGGCCATTGTGGCACACTCCATATAAAGGGATGCGGGACATAGTGGCCTTTCACGCACAGCATGTCCTCCAACGATCTTCCGAAAGCGTTGACTTTGAGTATTAACCAAAAATTCTGCAACCCCTGGAACCTCATTTGTCGCTGCTCTCCTCGTAATTAGCTGAGGCAGAGCTTGCAGTATATCGACCGTTGCAGTTACAGAATCGCTAGTCAAGAGCTTTTGCTGCATTTCGATGGTCCTATCGACATTTTCTCGCCAATGGGGAGTTTTCTTGAATTGATATGGAGGCAGCCATACTTGCTTGTATTGTCGAGCATGCATAGGCAAGAAGCCCCAATATGTCGAGGAGATACCGCTCTTCCATAGAGCTGACACAATACCGCTCACTGCATCGACGGATTTACGTTCACCCTGTGTCTTTATTGCATGAAAACTGTGAATGTTTGGCTGTTTGGTCGCTTTTCTTATCATTGGGATAACTGGTGTGTCTACACCTGCTTCTAACCAGACACAGGCTCCTAGAGAGTTCTCGAGTCTTCGTACGGCGTTAGAGAAAAACACTGGCTCTCGAGCATGTTTGGAAACGCTGTAGTTCTGCATGGACGGAATGCTTTCCTCGGTACAGACTTCTAATGGAATATTTGGCTCGTTCCAATTAAGAGAATCGGATATGGTCGTCAAATCGGCAAGAATTGGTTCCACGAGTGTCGAATCTACGTGTTGGACATTCCAAGTTAGCAAAACTTCTTCGACGTTACATCAACAGTCACTAGGAATGGATAGGAAGGAGATGTATTGAAAGGAAAAATCCCATCAATCAGAAAAGATCCCCGGACATGAAATTGATTACTTACGGAAGCCATGACTGGTCTCAAGTCGCTGGGATCTGATTTTCTGGAGGCTCGGCTGGGTCCTTAGCATATTTTCGACAGCATCAATCGTCGCCGAAGTGCCAACGGCAACCAGGGACGCAGGTGCGTTGTGACAGGCAATTTCCACATGGCCATCTTGTAAGCTGCCCTGGATTTCTTCAAAGCCTCGAATATCGCACTGAAGAGCCAACATGGCTCCTTTCTCAGGGCCCCATTGACTTTCGATCAAGCGGCCACGAGACGCAACCAATTTGATGCTGTCTGACAATGACAAGACACCAGATACCGCCAAAGCCGTCAGTTCACCCAGGCTGTGGCCAATAATAGCACCTATTTTCAGACCAGACTCAATCCAACATTGAGCGCATGCATATTGCATGGCAAAGATACTGCATTGTAGAGTCACCACATCAACGATCGGCTCCTTTTGGAAGATGGCGGGAAGAATAGAAGCGAAGCCCAAAGCCTGAATCTGTATATCACAAGCATCAATA
The DNA here is from genome assembly GCA_007821535.1 of Lachnellula occidentalis. Lineage (NCBI taxonomy): Eukaryota > Fungi > Ascomycota > Leotiomycetes > Helotiales > Lachnaceae > Lachnellula > Lachnellula occidentalis. The sequence goes on from QGMI01000448.1 coordinate 19,091, forward strand.
AAGTGTCGGAAACCTGGGAAGCTCTCATATAGCGTCTTATCCAACACAACTTTATTGCTACTTTGTCCGCTGAAGCACAGTACTATGGGCCTGGAGCTTTTGCAGAATTCGAAACAGGCGGAAGTCTCCAGGGAAAGTAGCTGCTTGGCCAAGTCGTTCGAACTTGTAGACGTTGTGCTCATGCAATACTTGTGCCGTTGTCTTTTTTCGTTCAGGGTAAATGAGATATCTCCAATCTTCAGATTTGTGGAATCTTTTCGCAAGTGCTTACCCAGTGCTCGTGCACTATCCAAAAGAGTTTCCTGGGAGGCGGCGCTGAGAATAATGGGAAACGACATCGGGCTACTTGTAACATAACTTTTGTTCGTTTCCTGTTGAGGCATCTCACAGCACAGCAGAGCGCAGTTTGACCCTGCTGCACCGTAACTGTTGACAAGTGCGGCACGGAAAGGAGCGTCCCAGGGCCGCAGGCTTTGAATAATATCCAGACCATCTTCTTTCAAAGATGGTATCTTTGGGTTTAGTCTCTGGTGGTTGGTTTGTGGTGGAAGTTGGCCATGTTTTATCATGGCTAGTACTTTGAGCAAGCTTGCGACGCCGGCCGCAGTCTCACAGTGACCGATATTCCCTTTGATGGAACCGACATAGGCAGTATCAGATCTGGAGGGGCTTCCAAATACAGAGCGTATGCTATCCATCTCCAGGGGATCCCCTGCCTGCGTTCCAGTGCCGTGGCTCTCAATATACGTGACCTGGTCAGTCTGGAGACCAGATTGCTGGACCACTTTTTGATACAGCGCTTGTTGTGCTCCAGAATCTGGCACGGTGATAGAAGTTGACAATCCACCTTGATTTGTCGCAATGCCAGGAATAACACCCAAGATATGGTCACCATCACTGATGGCTTGCTTAAGCTTCTTCAATACTACGAGCCCCGCACCATCACTGCGGCAATACCCATCTGCGGACTGGTCAAACGGCTTACACTGTCCAGTAGGGCTCAGAAATCCAGCTTTGCCCAAATCGAGATAGTTATTGATGCCAGTTATTATGTTGACTCCACCAGCCAGAGCCATGTTGCATTCTCCAGTCTGGATTGCTTTGCAAGCTCGATTGATTGCTACTCCTGATGACGAACAAGCAGTGTCAATCACCTCGGATGGACCACGCCATCCATAGTAATGACTCAACCTGCCACAAAGAAAAGCTCGGATGGTACCGGTGGAAGTATACGCGGTTGGGCCATGCGCGTTCGTATTATCCAAATATTCCACCAGGCTGGCGCCAATAAAACAGCCCACGTTGTCTCCTGCTTCCCGACGATGCTTTGAGAGGTAACCAGAGGCGTCTAAGGCTTCGAAAGAGAGTTCTAGAAGAATGCGTTGTTGAGGATCTAGATTTGCAGCCTCTCTGGGGTTTATCCCAAAGAAGGAATTGTCGAACCTTTGCACGTCGTCGAGGAAGTTTCCGTAGAATTTCCGTCCGCCGGCAAAGCCACCACTCTGTGATGCTCGAAAGCTTCCGTGCAGATCAAATCTATCCGCCGGTACCTCTTGGTGACGATCAGCCCCACTGGCTAACAGATCCCATAGCTCTTCGAGGTTGTCGGCTCCTGGAAGGCGACAAGAAGCCCCAACTACTGCGATTGCGCTGTCTTGGAAGAACGAAGAGTCCAGAGGAATATTATCGTGGTTTTTTGGCTTGCGCACCTTTTCAATAAGCCTATGGGCCTGGAACTTGGTGGACTGTAGACGCTGTTTATGAAACGGTGACATGGGAACACAATCGTTCAAGCCAAATATCACAAAAGTATGTGCTGGCTGTTTCGATGCTGCCAAATCTTCTGCGACCTCATTAAGAAGAACGTACCAGTCACATCTCGATGCTAGAATGGTAGTGACGATTTCATCTGTTAGTGAGCCGTGGAGGAGCTTCTCGCCGGACCTGTTCGATCTGACGGGAACTTGCAGGGCAGAAGCCTCCGGCAGCTGTAAGCATGGCGTCTCATTGCAAAGCTGGCAAAGCTCTATCGCAAGATCCCTATTTTCAGGATTATGCACCTTTCCCCTGATATCCATTTTCTGAACTTGAAGTCCCTGCCCTTGGGCATAGTTGAATACTTCCTCGAGCTTCTGAGCCGGGCCGACCATGCTGACAGACTTTGGGTCTGTAATAGCTGAAACGTGAGTCTAGGAACACATACGAAGTTAATGTCATCGTTCTTTTCATTGCTACGGTTTTTCGAAAATGTGTACATACTCCTGGAAAAAGACGCGCCAGTTCGTCTCCTTGGCCCTCATACTTGAGGCGAAGCGCCAGAGTTGTCGTTCCCGTCCCGTTTCCCTCATCGGCAGCTTCACCGTATGCACCAATGCCAAGCAAGATTCTCATAGCAATGCCGGCATTCATCACCACCTCTGTCTCATCCCGCGCGCAAGCCAAAGCAATTGCTGACGGTAACCCGCCGCAGTATCCTTGCGCTCCTCCAGCATGCCGAATCTCGGCCAAAAACTCTTGGTGCGCGAGCCCATGGAATTCCAGATACCGTAAGTACTGCCCAATCTGAAGTATGATCAAGAGAGGCAGCGCAACAATCCCCGATCGTATTTCGGAAAGTCGATGAGACTCGCCGTTCGCAGCCCAACCTCGAAGTATGTCGACATATACGGGGCCCTGAGAGAGTGCCCGGACATCATCCCTCGCATTTCGAAATGGTCCAAATGCTTTCCAGATCCAAGACTTCCTGCAAAAGGATCTGTCCGTACTGGTTTTGGCGAAGAAATGAGTGAAGACCAGCGAGGTACTCTTCGTCTGGAGCTCTGCTTTGGGGGCAAAAGAAGGCCGCTGATAGCAGATGCCGTTCTTCAAGGTCCATACCCATCGCGCGGTAGTATCCTGAGTAGTTGAGAATTGGTGATTGAAGGTCACGAATACATGATATTCTTTTAGTTCAGCCCGTACCTGCGGCTGATGTCAAGCTTCGAGGCCGTGGCCGTGTGATAAGCAAGCATCCCCGGATGCCAGTGAAGGTGGGCCATAGTGAGATTGCCTAGCTGAACAGTCGGATTATTCTTAGCAAGAGCCTAGAGGTGTAACAATATATGGAGTCTCTACGGAGATATGTCCTTTGATAGTATAACACGCAATGCCAAGGGCTAATCGTAGGGGTAATTCAAGGTAAACTCCGTACAGTAGTAAACTAAACCGTTACTGAACTTTTTCCTACAGGGACTATGATGTGGTTGGCGTCACTAGAAGTGGTTACTAGAGTAAACTAAGATCGACAAGACCGTGCTTCTTCTTATCAAGGAAATGCCCGAAAACATACCATTATCGAATCTATAATTTTGTTTTATAAATTCTTCTATTTTCATATACATGATGGTTTATTAGTAGTCCAATCTTTATATATGTATAAATTTATAACGATGAAAGCTTATAGGTAGCTACTAAATACGCCTCAATAACGTTACGGCTTACTCCATTCTCTAATGCCTACATCTACTCCGTAAGCCTTCCGTCGCCTCTGACCTGCGGGGCCGTCTGGCGTCACAGTACTAGTACCGTATACCAGGTACACCTAGGGCAGGAACAGGGGATAAGCTTAACGAACTAGACAAACCCCACTACAGCTTATTACCTCTTCAGGCCTCCTCGGTGCTGCACTGTTCAGCGCTATATCCCGATCACTATCACACAAACTTAAATGCACCAGGGGCAAGTGCTTGGAAACATTTACTTCGTACTTCGTAGGTCATTTACCTCCGTGTCAATGGGGGCGTTTTGAACTTTTGTGAAACTGTCAAAAAAGTAACTTCTCACCGTCTCACGTAAGAGTCTTACGGTAAGACTGCGTGCAGGTCGGCAATTCGTGTTTTCCCGCAAAGAATCGGGTATGGAGCTCTGGTGGGTCCGTACGGAGGTAAAGGGGGCACGTCGGACGAACCGAGCCCCCTACAAAGGTGGGTTTTTTTATGGATTTACTTACCCAGCAACCACTAAGCAATAGATGATTTGCGTGTAGGGGGTTGCTCCGGTGCGCCCCCCCCCCCCTTATGAAAATGGGGGATTAGATTTACAAGTTTTACTAGTATGGTGGACCTGTAACCTGAAACTACGAAGCTTGTATTTACCTGGATTCTCACTGGAGTACAGCAGCAAGCAGCGATGCCCAGGCCTAGGGAAACTTCAAGGTGCTTCGTGTGTCCATAAACGGAACGTGGATGGATGGTGGGGGGTTTGCACCAGCCATAAAGTATCTAGATCTGTCAGATCAACAATACTGCGTATTGCTTTCCCAATCTTCCTTCGTCTATCCCTATCTGCTACCTTACTATCGGTGAACCCTCCCGCAACGATGACATCCCCGGCGTTGACAGACATATCAGCATTTCTGAACCGGCCAAAGATTGAGATTATCGGGTTCTGTGCTGCTGCATATGCTTTGGTGAGCAGAAATCATATCATATCAGAAAGCTGAAGTAAAAAAAACGAGGGCTTACTATATATCCGTATGAATAGTACTACGCTACCACCGCCATCTACCTCGTCTTCTTCCACCCGCTCTCCAAATTCCCAGGCCCGAAAACATGGGCCGCATCACGCATTCCATGGGCGCGTCACGTCGTGAAAGGCGATTTATGGGATGTTCTGGGTGGATTGCATGAGCAATATGGCCCCGTGGTGCGTATTGGTCCGGATGAGATTACGACCATTTCGCCCACGGCGTGGAAAGACATCTATGTGTCGAATCCCGTGCTTCCTAAAGATCCATATAGTCAGACGCCGCCGCTCAACGGGGCACACTCGCTCTTCACAGCGGCGGGGGACACGCACAAGCGGATCCGGAATACACTGGTCAACGGCTTTTCAGACAAAGCGCTACGGGAACAGTCTCCTATTATCGAGGACTATGCCGTGCAGCTGGTCTCGCGGCTGCAGCGCGAGGCGGCAAAGAGTAGCGATGGTGCGGTCGATATACAGAAATTCTATGGCTACGCGACGTTCGACATGGTGACTGATTTGAGCCTGGGCGAGAGCTTCCACGGCCTCGAGGGCGACAATGAACATGGCTGGATTCTAGGCTTCTTCTTCCACGCCAAATTCGGCACGATCCGCAATTGTCTCGGCCGCTTCTCGCCGCTGGATGTCCTGCTCGGGCTTGTGCTGCTCGGTGTGACGCGCAAGAACCGCGTGAGGAATTGGGGGATTGTGACGGAGAAGATTGAGCGGCGGCTTGCGAGGGGCGATACGTCGGGTGTGCGGTCTGACTTCTTGACGCCGGTTATTGGGAAGTTGGATGAGGGCGGCGTGAAGGGGATTACGAGGAAGGAGTTGACGACGAATGGGCTGGCGTTTGTTATTGCTGATTGCCAGTTGACTACAGTAGCTTTGTCCGCGAGCACGTATCTGCTTCTTCGCGATCCGGCGAAGATGAAGCAGCTGGTGGGGGAGTTACGGGGGGCTTTCGAGAGCGATGATCAGATTACGGTTCAGTCGACGCAAGGTCTTGTCTACCTCGAAGCAGTCATCAACGAGAGTCTCCGTATCCATCACCCCACACCCATCAGTCTCCCGCGATTACTCCCTCCAGCTGGCCGGATGATCGACGGTGGATTTATCCCCGGAAATGTAAGTCCCACCTCACCCTGCCCCCAAACCCTATATTCACCACCCCTAACTACTCCCATAGTCCGTGATAGGCATTAACCTCCAAAACATCCAAAACAGCCCCACCCTCTGGCACGAACCCCGCGTCTTCCACCCCGAGCGATTCCTCCCCGCCTCCGACCCCCGCTACAACCCCGTCTTCGAAAAGGACGTAAAAGCAGCCTTCGTGCCCTTCTCCACCGGTCCGAGGAATTGTCTAGGGTGGAAGGTGTTCATGGCTCAGGCGAGGGTCATTCTGGCCAAGGTTCTGTGGAATTTCGAGATGGAGATGGTGGGCGCGCAGGAGGGCTGGTTAGAGCAGAAGGCGTATTTGGTGTTTGAGCCGAAGCCGTTGCCTGTTAGACTTGAGAGGTATCGTGGGGGGAAATGAGAATAAATGGGAATTTCCATTTAAGGTGCATTTTGAGTTTCAATGCAATTGAGAACCAATTTTTTAAGACCAAGAGAGAGAGTGAAACAAAAAAAGGGGATGTGAATGAACCTAAAGCGAGAGATGCCGCGCCAAACGGGACAGGGACATCTCCATCATCTTCCACTAACCATAAAATCACAAGTCTAACGAATACTATCAATAACAGCCTGTCATTAAACTCTCATTTCATCTATTTATTCATTCAACGGGTAGTATAATTCCCACCCCTCCTCCCCACAGCATTATAAAACGAAAACAATCCACGAGGGTCATAAACCGCCTTCAGCGCCTTTAGCGACCTGAGTTTCCCCTCCGTATACCACGCCGCCTCCCCCTCGTCGCCATGCGCAAAATGCACATAAGTCTGTAGTTCTGTCTTCCCGCTCCCCTTGTGCAGGAGATCGCGCACTGAGGCGCCGAATGCGGTGAGGGCGGGGACGGGGGTGGCGCTGAAGGCGAAGCCGTCGATTTGTCTGTGAGGGGCGAGGTGTCAGTGGGGGGTTTTGGGGTTGGTTGGAGGTAGAGGGGGAGGTAGGGGGAGGGAGGTAGGGAAGAGATGCATGGGTAAGGAGAAGGAGGGAAAGGACTCACGCGAAGATAACAGCATCCCGGTAGGGGAATGCAGACGAGGCATCAGCGTGCAGCTGGAACCCACTCGGTGCGTACTGCGCCAGAGCCACCACCGCCGTCTGCACATCCGGGGTAGCAGCCATAGTTTTGTTCATGAAATTCACAACAGCGACCATGCTCGGGACGTCGATCTGGTATAGGTTAACGGCATACGGAACGTATTCGACGCCGGTGCCCGCGCAGCCCTGGTTCGTGGCGCCGTAGAGTGCGGATGACGCGACGTCTTTCCAGGGTACGGAGGAGATGTTCAGGGCCGCGGGTTGCAGGTCTAGGAAGGGTTGGATGAGCGCCGTGAGGTTTTCGAGGGGGCCGGCGTAGATGAAGTTGCCTACTATGGCCATCTATGGAAGGTATTTGATTAGCTATCATGTTCTCTTTCATCCCATTACATAGGTAGGTCTTTCTGCTACATACCTCCCCCAATGTCGCATTGTACTGGATGGAAAAGGTGATGGCGAGCTCTTTTGGATGATTTCCCACGAACGACCGTGCAAGTTCCCATACAGAGCCGTTCTGACTTCCCGGAAACGTCATATCGGCATTCAAGGCCTGGCCGCCATTCGTGGCATTGTAGATGTTGTACGTGATGGCAGTCACGACGCCATAGTTGAAGCCCGCACCCTTCATGCCCCAGAAAAGATCGGGATGTTGAGACTGCGACACCGTAAGGATTTCTCCTGCACCCGTCACCATCTCAATCTCAGCCACCGAGTCTGATGCCGTGCCATAGAGTCCAGAATATGGACCAATACCCCCTCCAAGGCTAAAGCCCGTCATCCCGATACATGTACATTGGCCCACCGCTAAAGGATTCTGGTCAGCACTTTATCTTGACTTGTAAGACGCGGTCCGGTCTGTAGATAATCATACGCATTTCTTTTCCAGCATCCTGCAATGCTGCAATGAGACGTGCAGCTCGCACCGAACCGCCGATTTTCACGGTATTGGCTGCTGAGTCTATTTCAATGGTGCTGAAGTTTCCCAGGTCCAGACTCAAGCCATTGTGCAAGGCGCTGAGCGTATTTGTATATCCATGCCCAGCACCTGTTGCGAGGAACGACACATTATTCTTCGCTGCATATTTTACCTTCCGTAACACATTATGTTAGCAAAACTGGATCCCTCTGTCCAAATTAAAACAAAAGTGAGGTTTAATTGACTGCCTACTTACAATCTTCTGTACATCTACTATGGAATCAGGCTTAACCGCCACCACATAAGTAGGCGCCGCGGTGATTTCCCAGCGAGCAGTCGTCTGGTTCGCATATGCAGGATCGGACGGGAGGAAGACTTCGGATCCTGCAGACAACGACTTCTTTAAATCCTGCGCGATCTGGGGACCTGTGAGGGCCCAGACTCCATCATACAGGCACAAGTTAACAATAAAGAAGGCGAGCAGAAAAGCTGTGAAGCCCGCCATTGTGTTTTCAAACGAGTGTGGGATGAGATGGGTTTGGAGGACAGCGACAGGACAGAAAGAGAGGATTCAATCTTGCGACAGAAGCATTTCCTACTGTACGCTTTTTGCGCGCGCGGTGGAGATGAGATGAGATGAGATGAAGTTCAAGAATACGTGTATGGGATCACCAGGGCCAGGCTGCGCTGCTACCAGGTACAGGTACCGGTTCAGATCAGCCCCGCGACTGTCGCGATGAATTCCCGCCACAATAATAATAAATAATAATGAAAGTAAATTTACGGAAGTACTTCGCTTGTGATTGTTGATTATCTCCCCCTCCCCCCCCCCCCCCTGCATGAAATAGAAGCTCACGTGGAAGGGGCGGTGCTCCGTTTCCTAGTAGCCATCTAGTGTCGTATAGAAAGGCTAGTAGACTTACTACTTCGTAGAAGAGGGATGTGGGGTGGCTGGCTGGCGGGCTGAACCTCGCACTGGTACAAGTAACTCTTTCCACGCGACGGGTGGACAAGCTGAACTTTAACCCAAGTACCGGTCTCACGTCTTATCGATAATCCCGTACTCCCAGCTGGCCCAGCTGCACTCTACCCCTATCTAGGTATACTTTAGCGAATGCGTGGAAGTCTGACATCGGGGATTATGATAGGGTTGCATCAAAACAAGCCAAGCTCTCGGTACTCCGTATCTGCTGTGCTTCGGACGTGACCTTGCAATTGCAGCCAGCTGTCAAAGCGGCACAGTGAAGCCCCTCCCGGCAGGGGTCGTTCCCGGTCGACTATACTCCGTAGTACGACGCTACTTATGCGGTAAGCATCAGGTACAGTAGCCTTGAGGTTAACGTGACATCGGGTGTGAGGCGGTAAGATCTTACTCTGAAATAATTGTTGCCCATTTTCTTTATCTTACAGAAATCCCGATACAGTATAATGGCCGGTGTATATAAGTGGAGAAGTCATGCTGAAATACCCCTCTCAGCCTTTACGGAGTCCTGGGCCAGTGCTGACGATTCCCTGGGCTCTGGGCTCTGACTGACCTGTGAGCATATAGCGTGACTTACTTCGTACTGACTGGCGTATCACGTTCCTACGCCATACCACGCCTGATAAATAGCATTGCTGAAAGTGACCATGACGATTCCAAAAATCGATGTCCATCATCACATCCTGCCGCCGGCTTTCAAGAAGGGTGAGTGGATTCGTCAAGCAGGCTGTCTCTACTGTTCTAACAAACCTATTCACAGCATGGGACGAAAACCCAGCCGAAAGCCAGGGCATGAGGCTCCCCCCATGGAGCCCGGAGCAGAGCCTAGCATTCATGGAAAAGTATAACATCAAATCCTCAATCTTGTCGCTAGGCGCTCCCGCCACAAGCATGGGCAGCGACAGCGCGGCGCGCGCAGCCTTCTGCCGGGAAATGAACGAATATTCGTCTGGGCTCTGCGCGCAGTATCCAAAGAAATTCGGCTTCTTCGCAACAGTGCCTTCGCTGCACGACACGCAAGAATGCATTGGGGAGATCAAGTACGCACTAGAAGAGCTACATGCAGACGGTATCAACATGCTGACCAGCTACGGCGGTAAGTATTTGGGACATCCGGATTTCACGCCCGTGTGGGATGAACTGGACAGACACGCTGCGGTGTGTTTCCTGCATCCGGGACTGGAGACGGCGGGTGCGCCTATCATGGAGCCGGGGGTGTTGCCGAAGCCGATTTTTGACTGGACGCATGAGACGACGAGGACGGCGGCGCATCTTATTACGACGGATATGCTGAAGACGCATCCGGCGTGTCGTGTGATTTTACCGCATGGCGGAGGCACGTTTCCGTATATCGTGAATCGGATCGCGCATTTGAGTGAGGGGTTTAATCTTATGAATAAGACGGCTGAGGAGTTTATTGAGGAGGCAAAGGGGTTTTATTATGATCTTGCTTTTGCTGGCTATGAGGAGCCGCTGGGACTGCTGCTTAATTTTGCGAAGCCGGGACATGTTTTGTATGGAACGGATTACCCATTTGGGAGGGATAATATGGTGGCTACTCAGGTTGAGCAGATTGATAATGTGTTGAAGAGTCGGAGTGATGCTGCGCTGATATGTCAGGATGCGGCGTTACAGCTTTGGCCGAGGTTTGCAGACTGAATAGAAGGGAAGTTGAGATAGAGAACGTTTGTCATTATCCTACATGCATGCCAAGATTTAACATTGAGAGTTTGGATGGGAATACTTGAATCCTATATCAAACGTTGCGTCGTTGATTTTTGTATGTGTTTAATACTGTTGCTTGTTAAAAAGCATATAGCTCTGCCGTCCCGTCCACCCCTCCATAAAATAATAGGCCAAAGACAACATTGCTCCATCCTATCATATTAGATTGATTTCTAAAGTACCCCACCATGTTTCAACCTTTTAGAAGGACTTGAAGTGCCAAGTTCTCGTAAACATGCCAATCATAACAATGCACATACTTTTATGCTTCTGACTTCTAGCTTACTGGCACAAACCACCCAACGACGAATAATAACAATTCTAATCTATAACTCTTGATAGCCGTTCCATTCTAAAACTTCAAGTGTCTAGTATTTACCAATGATTACAACGAAACCATGTATCAGACCAAATTTTCAGACTGCAGCATATTGGTCTAAAACCCCGCTATTATTAGATATAGTACGTAGTCCTGTCCCCACGCCATGGCGTCCCGCCTCTATTTTGGGATCCTTCATTCCCTCGTGGATTCCTCGTGCACGGGACATGATTGTGCATTCACACACGGGATGGAACAAATATAAGAAAACATCCAGCCAGACCTTGAGAAAGTACTTCTACCATGTTCTCGTGCTCTGGTTCCATTGCGTCGTCGTGCTTCCTGCAGCCCTCTGCTTACTTCCGGACACGATCAACGCAACCATGCATCTCCCCACGTTGCTTACCTGGTGCATGCTCGCCATAACCACTACGCAGACATCATCTATGGCGAACCATCTTCAAGCATCAGCATCTAGATCTAGCTCTAGCCCTAGCTCCATCCAACAAATCTACGCATTCCCCGACGATACATTCATCGAAAACATCCACGTCTGCACCAACGGGAACCTCCTCCTCACATCCACCAGCACCAACACCCTCTTCACCCTCGACC